>UZAN01056917.1:2290-13228 GCA_900618425.1 Echinostoma caproni
AGAACACTCCAAATAACGTTGTCCGCCATTTTAAAGCATGTGGTCGTTTCCAACAAGAAGTGCTGTCTACTGTTCTTTATCAATCTTCACACTCACATGCAACCAAAACCGCATACTGTGCTGGTGGCGATGGTTACGAGGCAGGGAAGGAATGAACTCTATCGGAGTATATCAGGCCAACAATACGCACAGATCTTGTGTCCTTTAATTCCCGTGGGATTAGACGAGAACATATTCCTGCACACTAATCCTTCACGAGAGTAGTGTCAGCTTGGAAAATACAATAACCAGCCAGAATGAGGGCATTCCAATTCTTTAGCAATTTATTATCAATATCCTACAGTGTTCAAAGACGGTAATACATTGACTGGGCAAAAAAAATTAAATGATTTTTAGTATGAAGTATTGTACTGGAAATTGCTTACGTACCTTGTAAAAAGTAACCAACGAACAAATAATACTGCACAGCGATTGATCGATACGCCACTCAGTCAAAATTCCACCCAGTTCGGTTGGATTAACGCATAGAGCTAACCAAATTTCTTGAATGTTACCCGTATGGAAATAAATCATCAAGGTGTTTTTTACCTAAGGGTTCCTGTTCGACAACAACGATCATAAATACCCGGGGCCATTGGTGAGAGATTTTTGTGATTGCCTGAAGCTCGTGACGGAATGCTAAAATCCTGGTGCCTCTTTATGCTTTTTGGACTGTTGTCCGGAACAAATGCTGGCCTGTTTAAGCGATTCGACTACCTTTATCAATTGTGAGTTGGTTATCTTCGAAGAGATGGATTACAATTTACGTGTTACAATAAATTTTCTCAATCTGTAAAGTGTTAATGGGTATACTCTCGTGCAGGGAAGTTTGTATTGTTATTTGTTCCGCTTCGGATTTACAAGAACAACTTGTTTCCACATTTGTTGTAGTCCTTCAGAGATCTTGATACCTGAATTCTCTGTGCACTGTTGCTCTCGTACTGGTCCCATCACCCCTGGGAGTTAATTTAAGCCCCACACTTGCCGTACTCAGTTGAGGAATGTGGTTTGAACTCCAAGAAGAACACTTCATGGCTGTTTTGTTCCTTAGCCTCACGCAACTTATTTTCTGCAATCTTGGATTCGAATCAGGAAACCTCCGGCTGGTAACTGAAACTCTTAGCCCTGATGAGTCTGAACATGAACAAAATCGTTATCCGGTGCTTTTTGTTGGTCTTCACATCACATTGTGTGGTCTATTAATATGTGTGAACTTATATATTATCAGTTCAGTATTGTGAGACGTAAAATTTACTTTTATGCCCTGACCATATCGTTCGTTTTCCTGTGAAAGGATTAACTTACCCTCACACATTGTGCACTAGGCTTAGACGTAGGCACTCATCTCCTCATCCCGTTGAGGAGTCGTCTGTATTGATGATTACGATCGATTGGTATCAAAAATTCAAGTATGAAACCTGACTTTCACCCTAACCGCATTCAGATGAGATGTATTCACTTACCAGGGTAGTACTTTAGCTACACCCGGATGCAAACCTTAGAGGAAGATAATACATTAAATCTTTCCATACTGGATTACTTTTAATGCTAATATTTAATGCTTTAGGTTTTTATTAAGTATTTTAAACACTTGAATGTAAGTGTAATATGTTTGGAGTTGATCAGTTCTCACTCAGATTACCCGAGAATGGAGAATTCCAAATGTCCGGACCGAATGAATTAATCAATTCATACACGCAAAACATTGTGGTTCACAGCATCCTGTTTAAACGAACCAATTTCTTGTAACGCGTTATCACAGGAGTCAGTCATGACTATCACAATAAACATGGCCAATGATATATGAAAACCCCTTTGGTTGCCAATACTGAAGAAAAACATTGATGAACACCATTCATGTTCAAGAAAAGATAAATTGTTGTGTGCAGTAGAGCGATAGAGAGAAAAAACCGAAGAAACAAATTAAGCTATTTGGGACTATTTGGGAAAAGATGGAGTAGTTTGGAAAAGAGAAATAAATGAGTAGGGAATTATTTTAGTTCCGCCACTGGCATGATAGATTGCATGAGAGTGGTCGTCCACTACATCCGGAGAATATCTCCAGGTCGAGGTTTCTGTGCACGTTCTTAGGTAGTGCAATCCACACTGATCGATTAGTCTGGCCGTGTTCCGTGTCGGGTCCGGTGTTTCCACCACCTCCGAAGTTGACGGACTGTACTAGCCAGTGCGAATGAGCAGCATGAGGAGAACAGACTGCGCGGTTCCCATTTCTGGTTCGGTTTATCCAATCAATGTGAAACGTTTGTGCTGGACAAACGGAGTCAACACCGTTTGAACGCACTTGTGCACGTGATGGGTCTTTCAATGAACAACACCAAATTGTTTTTCAGTCGTTCATATACTACTTATTACACAAACACTGAAAGTTGGCCCTGGTGTCCAGTTGGCTGGACGTGTCTGACCCGAAACACCTAACACCGAATCAGCACGCACGGATTAGTTGAGTCCTTTTTCTTCTCTCTCCAAATTTACTCCCCTAGCTGCAAATACGGTTTATTTCGTATGAAATAAGAGCAATTAAGTAGGCAACCAGACGGACAAATGATTAAATCTGTAAAAATCGAAAGTTGCCAGTCACTGGCAAGAAGATTGTGACTCTATTGGATAACATAGTATTGAGAATATGCTTCGATCTGACGCAATGTCTCAATAGATAATATTGCAGGCTTCCGCTAAACTGTGTTGAATCGTCCGAAAGCACCGGTGATCGTTTCGAATAAGATCACCCCCTTTACTCAGTAATTGTCATATTTTCACACCTAATTCCAGATTTGTTGTGAATGAAAACGTTTGCGTGTAATAAGAGTATGAACTTCTGGAGTGTATGTTGCTAAAGCAAAGAAAGAGTTCTGCGTGTAAAGATCGAAATTCATTCCAAAAGAACTCCATCGTGTCTTTTATTCTGTGAAGTTTTCAATGCATCGTATCGCACACTTTGTGTACTTTCTTGAACACTAGAAGTCGGTTGATCGAGCAAAAGAAACTCGTACTTCCTCTTCGGAACTACATGGTCAATTGTCGATAGCTTAAACACAGCATCAATATCTGAGCAATTTTTGTCCCGCTATTTTGTCCCTGAGAATTTGAAAACATTGATTTCCGTATATTATCGACTTTTTAGTATGAGCTTAATTATTGAAGAAATGATTTCTTTTCGACAAGTTCAGTCAGTCAGACGTGCACAATCAAACCTATCACCACATTTTGGTAAATTAACATTTTCAGTTACGGTTACTTGTGAGTAGTCGTGTAAGATAAGTGTCACTGATTTTGATGAAACATGCGCCGGACATTAACATATTCAATTCGTGTCAGTGGCAGGTTACTTAACTTGGGGTGTAGAGGACAGGTGTAGAGAAGATAGAGCAACCGAAGCGTGAACAGAAAAGCGAGAAGACACTGAGCAGAGGGTTGGGTCTCATCAGCAGTCATGGCAGACCATGAACTTAACTCTGGATCGAACTCAGGGCCGCACAGATAGAACGCTGGCATAGTACCCACTCGGGTAGCTTATCTTCCCCGATATAGCACAAGCGTGTGACGGATATCACATCTCATTCATCTCAGTATTAGCCCCCGCGGTCAAGAGAAACAGTTTCCATTTGATGATAAACATCAGTGTTTCTCATAAAATAAAAAAGCTTCCATTAACATATTGAAAATAAATTTGATGAATTTATCAAAAGAGACAGTTTGCTTCGCCCATCGGACTATTATTTTCTTAAAAATTTCCAAAATTGAACAGAATAGCGAATCTCTTCAGCATTGGCGGTAAAGCGTCCTTCCTCTGGAATAATGAATAGTATTTCATCTTAAATTTAATCAAAAGGAAGCAACGAACTCGAATCACTGATCAGCGAAAAGCGAATAGTGAAAAACGTAGATAGATAGAGCGAAAGAAGGAACAAACTCGCACGGTACCAACTGAACCGTGGCCAACAACATCGAGTTGATAGCAAAACATTTTCATCGGGGTGAAGACGTGAAATGTGGGGGGGGGGTCCTAACGACAGATCATCATCTGGATTACGCATCTCAAAACACGTAAACAAAGGAGTAGTCCAATGAATGGGAAAAAGAACTGTATCACTGTGTTCTCGCATCCTTCTGTATCTTCACTTCAGTGACGAATGTTTCACGTTCACTGGACAGACGCACGACATTCATGGCCTTTGTTCAGCACAATTTTCCGCACCTCATCTATACCACGAATGGTAACATTACAAAAGAGGAAAAGTGCACGCTAAGGTTGACGGACAGGATCAGTTTACTTCTGAAACAGTCGAATTTGCCTTAACAATCTATGCACACGAACTCACTTGTTTCCCCAATGCTCTTAATTGATCATGGAATACAGATTCATGTTCCACAGTTATCAACTGTTTGCACATCACCTATTCTAAAAGTAGTGCTTTCCGTCTTCAGCTGTTTCCAGATCGCTTCGAAGCTCTGTTTGTCTGTCTGTTTGTCAAACAATTTCTTTTGCCCTCTGACTTACACTTTTACAATTACAACTTACACGTAACGGGGAACCGATGTGAATTCTGAAGAGAGTATATTACAAAATAATACTTCGGTTTCTTTCGTCGGAATAAAAATAATGATCACCGTAATAACAGCTTGTTGAGGTCAGCGCAGACTCGAATCAGTTACTCGTATTAAAAATAGCTCATCCGTAAAATGTGTTCCGTTGATCCCTACTTCCTTTCGTTCTCATCGCATGCATCGAATAGTGATAAAAAAAAATTTCTTCATATTCCTTTGGTTTGTAGCACTGCACCATTGAGCAGCCAAGAGGTAGCAAAGCGGAGAGAATTACTGAGCTCCTTCCTAAACCAACTATGGATTTTGGATAAAAATCGATTACAACAAACCTCTGAACTTCGTATTAAACAGAATGGTAAGTTTTTATTGATTTGACCAAATAGAAATGACTGTCTTGCTTTGCTGGTACGTTCTGTTTACCGATGACAGGTGTGAAATGTCTTGATGTTTTCAAATTTGAACTGAGAACCTGATTCCGCTTAGCTCGTAGGTGGTTTCATAAACACACACACGCACACACACACCAGCACACACATACACATTGTGCAAAGCCATTTAGGTAGTTTCAAATATTTAAGAGTTGACAACTTTTACCCCTTGGTAGATTTTTTCACTTCTGTGCATTTTTGATGTAGTAAACTTGACAGGGTTTCGAAATTCGTTGCGTGGCGGTTACCTAGTTCATACAATTGCGTATTCGAAAACCCCATGAAGAAACAGGCCGTAAAAATGGCCATCGGCTCGTTTGTGAAGAAGCAACTATTTTCTCATCACAACGATAGACTCGACAAACGCGCCGTCCTAATAAATCACGTGATTATTCCTTGATCAACCAGCTTTGTCAGGCGAACACAAGAGCCTAATCCAGCTATGTTCGGTGACCGAGTTGTGGGACAAACCTTCTGAGTGGGTCACGTGAACTAAGGCGTTTATTCATCGCTGTAACAGCACAATTCGAAAAGCTCTGTCAACAACTCTTACAATCTAATATGTTCTGCTTCCGCAGCTAGTACAAAGATCGGCCTTTGAAATAAGGGATAGCACAAAGAACGGTCTATGACAGTGACCGAAATTTTAGGTGTTTTCTTTTTTTCTCGTACACGAAGCAATTTCTTTCAAGTGAGGGCAATCGCCAAAACATTAGCTGTGTTTGTGAAAGTATTTACATATCATTCGGAGAGTGATAACCGGACTAGCTACTGGATCAGGTCTTCCCTTCCGATGCTGGTCGTTGTACTCAACACAACGCAATAGGGCATCTACAAATGGGACATCTGTGGTGATCCTGGTCTACGAGATGTCGCATACCACGGAGCGACACGTTACAGTTTTCGGACAACTGTAATAAATCACGGTACCCATGTGACGTCAGTAATGCGCCTATAGCTTCTAAGCTATATACCGTAGGTCGATTGTACCAGCCAATCAGAAACCGTGCGGGCCAGGCAGAAGCTGACGACACCAGAAATACTATAACGCAAGTAGCAGGGGCCTGGTTGACCAATGAGTTTGTTATGCACGTATTACTTTATTCCCCATTATTTCGTTCACCAAACTAGCTACTACTCCAGTGGCCTTTTCCTCGCGTGTCGGTTACGTGGGATATTGCGTTCAATTGCCAGTGCTTACGTGATCCAGTCCAAGATTCGCATTTTGTGTTCACTGCCTACTGCAAATACTGTATTTAATACATCATAAACAGATACTGGGACATATTGAATTAGAAAATAGTTGCAACGTTAATCGCGTCCTGGGCAATCGACTGCTGTTCTTATGACACCATTCAAGTTACATGCGTCGAAATCAGAAGCTTGGGAGACAAGACCACTTTGGAGGTTAGAGCCTTACACGTGTCAAGCACTGCTCTCTCACTGTAGTAGCTGATCTGGATGAACAGTCACCGAGTGCAACGGAGGTCAGGGGAAATTTTCTGAACTTGTTAACATTGAATACATATATCCGCGAAGAATAATTTTGAAACTAACGCATCATTGCAAAAATGTATAAATCTCGACGGGGGGGGGGTTATTGCACTGATGCTACTATACCTTTTCAACTTCAAGTGAATCCGACAAATCGCACTCCACTGGAAACCCCGACAAGATGATTGGTGTTTCGGCGGTCAAATGTCACCGATTGGACCGGGTCTGTCTAAACCACGTCCAGTCCGAATGAACTAACTTCTCCGTAAACAAACAAAATATCATTTTTAGTGAGTTACCGAGCGAGGATGAATGTGTCGGCGGTGGGGGTGGGAGGGGGGTGAAGTGGGCCGTTCTTCCCCCGTCCCCGACACACCCGTTCCACCCGGGAACGTTATGTTTGTGATCTTTGATCGAGTGTGCGTCATAGACATGAATGAACGAATCCGGAATAAATTGACCTGTGTCGGTCGGGTAAGGAAACGAATCACGTCAAGATGGATCGATAAGTCGGTCACCATGCCCAGACGTGAATGTGAGCATGATTCTTAGTATGAGTGGAGTCAGTCTAAGCCCTCAATAACTCAAGGAGTAAATTCCATTGAGGCCAAGATTCTCTCGAATAAAACCGATTCCTTTGAATCAAATGCGATTCCTTACGTATTTCTGACATAGTATTGTGAGTAGCGCGGTTGCGGTGGGCGAAAGAAACGTCGTTGGCGGTTTTTTTTACAACGGTATAGAATGAGCAAGACCGTCTGGAGCGAAATAGTACTATGTTTCAGGTCGTAATTGTAGAAAATGCTCATCTACGGTCGACTAAGTGTCCTGCGTGCTTCTGATGAGCCAGCGAAACGAGGGTGAAGTGTTATAGTTGAAGTGTGCACAGATCACGGGTTACGAATCACATATTGGGTTATCATGGACGGTTCAGAGGACTAAATCGCACTGGCAGTTGCACGACGATATCCCTCGTAACCGAGACGCAAGAAAGGGACAGCCGAAGTAGTAGTTCGTTTATTGGAAGAAATCACAGGAGTGAAATAACATGTACAAAAGAAGTTTAATAATTATCCAAACATCTATCAATCGCGTGCTCCTATATTTGATGTCGTATAACTTCTGTCTGGGTCACACGGCTTCTAATTAGTATGCACAATCGGCCTATGGTTCATTGTCTAGCAGCTGTATCGCGTAGGCACTTTGCTGATGTTATCTGGGAAGCTTGGTTCATCACAATTGTCCGGAAACTGTGATGTGTCACTCTTCCTGGTTCGAGTCATCCCGTAAGCTGGGATCACCACAGGAAGTGTGACCAGTCCAAGTTGCAAAGCAAGTGTTACACAACGAGGCAACGGTCGTTTAACATCATCTCGCATAAGACTACTTCAGATGTAGTTATTCTGATAGGGACATCTCGTTTCCTACCGGGGATATTATCCAGTGATCCTTTCAACTACTTAGTACTTGAGAGTTACGAATTTTGTTCTCAAACTCTGAGTAGTGATGACAATCGATTTAGAGATCGTTATCTGATAGTTGAATCAGAAAATAAATTGTTTCTCTAAATATCTTGTACAGCTTGGTTCAAAATCGTGCAGTTATAAATCTATCATCAGATCAAACTTATTCAGACTTGAGAACAACGCGGATTCATGTTATGTAATGGCTATCGGATCGCTCATATACGGGACACAAATATAATAATGACATACACACAACTGCATCGATAACTGCTTACATATCAGGCAATGAATATCGATTAACAATCGAATCGTGTCATTCGGAGTTCGGAATTTCTCGTCAGGAAATGAGCCACATTGTCCTCGTTGGGTCAGTTGCATTTCTCGAGATGCCATAGAGAGCTGCATGAACCGTACCATGCGATTTGGAATCGCGTCATAACATAAAGGAGGATTGAAACATTCCGGTCGTAACGCTCACTCTTCTCCCCAGCTCCGATCATTGTCACTGCCTTAACACGGTGCTCTGGAATTGCCAAAACCGTATTACTTTGTAGCTTAATGAGGTGGGCTGAAAAGTTCGGAGGAACGAAAACGCTCTTGAGCGATTATGGCCAACTCGTGGTCAGTTCAGAGCAATCGACATGTTTTGTCTTTCAGTTTATCCTGGGCCAAACATAAGAGCACCATGCGTTTCCTTTTAATCTTTGGTATTTGATTCAAACGAATCACTAGTTGCTTGTTTTACTCAAGTGTAATTGTTGCGGTGTGAGAATCAGGTTGCTAAAGAGACCTCTGTCCGACTATGATATGCGTTCTGAGTGTGACACCAAATCAACTGAACGCTTAGGAACCGTGTGGTTCCGGTTGTCTACACGTGATACGCAAGTGATTTATCGACTGAAACAAATTTGTTTCATTTCATGCTCATTATTTCCTGCTTATTGTGACTGATGCATCCTTCTTGATTGCAGACCAGAAACTTTTTGATATATTCAGTAAAGCGTGGAATCCGGAAACGAAGGCTTTGTTTCAAAAGGTCCAGAGCAAACGATTAGAAGAGCCTACTTTCATCAGTGAGTGATAAACAGATTGATTTCCTGGATTCAATCTAAAATATTGTCTGTTTATCTCGTAATAACTATTTCCTTGACTATCAGTAGTCAACCTTCAACTTCTGGAGTGATCTGTAGCTTATCCGGTGCATCATACAATCAGGACGAACTTGACTGGAATTTTCTCTTTTTACGGAGCTCATCAGTATATAACCACGCGATGAGACCAGATTCGAATCCTTTATAGGCACGTCTGTTATCGACGTGAAAACGGTCCCGTATGAGGACTGAACAGACTGTTCATTTGGATCCTGTTCATACACCGATAGCAACGGATGAAAATCATAGTCACCTGAAAATCGGCCACTTTCTCCTTTGGGAAATGACCCCAAAGAGATATTTTAATGTCATATTTCATCCACTCCATTTAATCTATTCTAGTAGAAATACTGGTATCAGAGTGAAGCCACGATTGCAATCGCTTATGCAATCCCGGCGGGTTGTTCTCCCATTCAATCGATCCAGTCGTACTTCTCATATTGCTCAATGAGAATGAAACAACAGTTTTACGATACTTTCCAAATTTCCAGTTCACGCTCATTTTTTATCCAATAACAGGTACGTTTTATTTGGCAGACAAACCGGTAGAAAGTGAAATTCCTATAGTAAATACTCGTCTTGATTTGTTTAACGTCTATGAGCAAAGTTGAAATTCAATCAAAGCTTTACAGTTGATTTTGAATTTTTTCTACTGAGTTGAAACTTCTCTCATAGAATAATAATAGACAGCTCACAGGTTGATTGGTGCTTTCTAATGAACCGGACAAAACGGATCGGTGATCGAGAGGAGAACGCATGCATCGTACAAAAACGTGTAAATGGCGTCCAGCTGTGTGGGCTCCAATCAACCGATGCTTTTGCTCTTTACCGAAGTCCAAGGAACAATCACAATCATGACTATTCGTGTAAGGAAAAAAGAGAACTCACACGTGCGGACCACAAACGATTTGGTGCTAATATCAAGTGTTTGCGCTCGAGATAACAGAACACGGTTAGAGCATACCGGCTGTCTTCACTACTGAACTATAAATCGGTTAGTAAATTGTTAGGCCGGAGCTCACAGAATCCTCGTCAAGCAGCGCACTTATCTGCGTCCCACCACAAGCACACTCGCGACGCCCAAGGTGAATCGATTCCGGATTGGGTGACTAGAACCCAACAGGCAACTGTTGTCAGATTGACCAATCGGAGTGTTTAAGACGCGATTTAATTGGTACGTCAACACGTCTTTCCCGTACGCCCAATTTACCCACTTATATTTGTGTATTGCATCATGATCATAGAAGACATTCTAACTGGTGTTCGCAAATCATGCTGTCTCTCCCACATTATCATTGGGACCAAAGAAGAGGATCTCGTGTCCGTTGAATCAGTGGTCAACACGGTACTATACTTGCGTTCGACATGCAAGGTCACGGGTTCGATCCCCCTTTGGATGGATGAAACGAAAACGATCTGATCAACTGCCCGTCAATGGCCGAGTGGGTGGTACGCTAACGTCCTTCTTGAGCAGTCTGGAATCAATCCCCAGTTGGGTCGACAGATTCACACTGTGGTGATGAGAGCAAATCAGATCGAAACAGCTAAAAATCCACCGTTCGAGGTGTATAAAACGATCCCTAGACTGGACCTAGACTTGACTAGATTTCATTCACACGACGAATTCATCTTGTGAACATTCAAGGACTATTTTATACGAATAAGAACAATTGTTTAATTTAGACGGTGGATTAACCTGTTCGGGTTATCACAGACACCAAACACTGTTGATGATCTCCCTAGGTGTGAAACACGCAACCAATATCATCAACAGAGCCTGGTACATGTGAAAAA
>UZAN01056920.1:0-13227 GCA_900618425.1 Echinostoma caproni
TGTTGGAAGCCAAGGAAACTAGCTGACAACACAACTATCTGGACGCACGATTGGTCTCGGACACTACTGTCCTGTGCAAACTGAACTGAACTGAACTGAACTGACCTTCAGCTTAGGCCGAAGAGGGTGTAACCATGAAGGAGGCAGGTATCTTATTTTCGGCTTTCTGCGCGGCGTAATGATTACTGAGATGACTCCCTCTTTCGACTTGCACTCGATGTAAGTCTGCGACGAGAAAATATACGTCAGCATTTTAATACCGCCATTATTAAAAGTGTAACCCATTTCTCCCGGCACATGCCCTTCATCGTGAAATTTATTCACAATATCGGTCGACAGTCCCACTCTCCTTAAGATGAAATCAACTTACAGATTTACGCCGTTTTGTGGTACATTTGGGAGATAATTTATACCAGTAGCTACTTTTTCTTTGAAATGTATTGCACAATATTCGGCTCAAGTTATTCATATGCCCCACTTCTGCACTTAATTTCCCTTCTTCCGTTGCACTACTCATAAGTAGTATCAAATAGCAGCATCATTACCCGAGAGATATGCATCAAAATACATCTGAATCGTTCATCAAGAAGCTTTCTACACTAGTAAAATTTTTACATTTGTGTTATATGCCGCAAATATCATTAGGATATATCTAGATAGAAAAATCTAATAACCTCCATCTCTTAACCTCATTTATATGATCCCAGGTCGCATCACCTACGGAACAGTAGTTGATGGGATCTGGAGATCGAAACAAGTTCGTGGGGAACGTTTCGATTTCCTTATTCGGCGAACATTTGCTATAAGATTGACCCAGGCCTAGTCTCACTGGTTGTCAGTCCGTTGTGGGATACCGGAGGGTTACGTTATAGGCTCGTCACTGTTCCTCGTCTATCTGAATGACTTACCCTCCCGGTTACATTCGCCTTGCGCGCTCTATACAGGTGATGTAAAATTGTCTGAATTCACGCGAAAATCGGAGTACCACAGCTCCGTCCAAGAGTACTTAGACAGGCTACTCTAATGGGTGGATGTATTGGAATTTCCGATTAAACCGGCGATTTGTGCACATATGTGTGCGAAGAGCGGTGTTGGACCTGTCTTACCAGAGAAATAATGTCTCACTTCGTTCTACGGTAACTGAGCGATTTTGAGAACCCATGATCTCCTCATCCATGAAGACGCAAATGAACAAAACGAGTAAAGTCAAGAAATTGCTTTATTACATCATTTGGTGCAAATTCAGCTGCCGGATACCCCACGAAAATGAATATACGGTTGAATACATTAAGTTTGTGGAGTTACTGCAAAGCTGTGAATTAATAATGCGAAGTACGATTCGGGTGTCATAAAAAGCGAGCAAGATAAGGAACTATGGAAAAGAAATATGCCTTCGCGTGTGCTCGAACGTGTTGGTATATGGAGCGAGTATAAGGGATACATTGAGGTGCTGCACAGCTAAGTGGGTGACTACTAATTGGTNNNNTGTGGATAAATGTCTGCGTGATCTGGATATCATACATCTTTTTGTAATAAACCAGGAAGAATCACTAGGGAAGCATAGAGCCAGTGAGGTAAAATGCAGGCGTGAAAAAACTTTATCAGATGGGAACAAATGGATAATCGCCTTACGCCTAGGGAAAAAATTACAAATACATTGTTGATATCCTCAGACCAAAAGGAAGACTGGTCAAGAGTAGCACCGAAATATTTAATTGATTCCCTCGACTGTGTGGTGTAATATGGTTTACTCCTACAGAAAGAAAGTAAAACAAACATATTCGGATCGTTTAATAGGAAGGTTATGTGCAATGTTTTGACAGAAGTTCGAAAACTGCCTGTCTACGCTTACAGGCTCAGAAAACTGGTCGTAACACAATTTTATTCTTAAATTTGTGATTCCACACTGGTTTTACTGCTCCCCGGTTTTTATCCCTGGTCTGAAAGGATAAGACTTCACTTTATTTTCGAGATTTCTTAAACTTTTTTCCCGCTACAGCCCAGTTGTTTTATTTGATTTCTTTATTTCCAAGCATCTTGACGCTTGTGATACAATCATGGACAGGATACCACGTGAGCAAGGACACGGTCTGCACCAAGATATCGCTAAAGCTCTATCAAATCCCTGAATACGCTCCAGGAATCAACTCATTCCTGCGCGTACTTCCATCTATCAAAATAGTATGGTTCCGTATCTAACTCGGTTACTAGTAAATCGTCAGAATATTCCCACCCACCTCAGAGAAAAACTCTTTTTCTCCCTATATTGTATCTTTTATTGGCAATTGGTTTTCTGTAAAAATCTTAAACTGCTGTAGATTCACCCTTTGGGTGCATAAAGCTTTTCTTGACTTGATTTGACTTGATTTAAGAAGACCACTCATTGAATTGTGAGATATCAAATTAGGTAGTGTGGGAACAGAGTTCTTTGGGATGAGATAAGCCAAACATAACATCATCAACGTATTTTATCAGCAAAGCGCCCTCGGCAACAGGCTTGGAAGCTAAACAAGTAGAAAAGAAGGAGACAAAAGGACTCCTTGAAGAATACCGAATTCGGAAGCTAAGGCTGAGGAGTCTTTGCCACCGCAGCGTGTAATTTGTTTTCGAAGGGAAATGTAGTCATTTAGCCGGGCGGTTATAGGCGGAGGGACTCCATGGTTTGCCAAAATGGATAGAAGCTGAACTCTATCAACACTGCTAAAAGTGTCATTGTAGACTAAAAAGCACATTCTTACAGCTTTGCATTTTTTATCGAGCGATGGTAGTAAAATGCTCGAAGGAAGATAGAGTATCACGGATAGATAGTTGACGACAATAATAAATTAATTACAGTCAAATATGTTCAACTATGGAAACAACTGATGTAAAATTATTCCTTCGAATACTCTCAGAAAGGGGGAAGTACAAGCTATAGGCCAAAATTTAGTTAGATATCTATTGGGAACTGGCGTAATACTAGCTGTTCTCCGACCAGCTAGGAT
Source organism: Echinostoma caproni (assembly GCA_900618425.1). Taxonomy (NCBI): domain Eukaryota; kingdom Metazoa; phylum Platyhelminthes; class Trematoda; order Plagiorchiida; family Echinostomatidae; genus Echinostoma; species Echinostoma caproni. Next base: position 2,985 of record UZAN01056920.1, read on the forward strand.
GATCGGTTCTAAGCACTGGGTGGTTACAGAAGACTCCGCGAGGGTTTAGTATATTTACGGACAATTCTTGGTGGGGATCTGGGACCGAAGCTACGTGGTATACTTCCGCTGAGGGACTACAACTAAATGCGTGGCCAAAGAATCACTCTGCAGAAGCTGGAGTCCACGGGACTTCCTTTGTTTTATCGCCTTTCCAGTAGGGCGACTACTCTTTGGAATTCACTCCGGTCGGAGGTGGTGGAGAAACAGAACGAGGTACTATTTAAACGACGTCTCGGCGAGCATTTGGTGAAACGCTCTCCACTTGCGAACATGTGAGCGGGTTGCTGTCTGTACTGGTGGTGAAGACGCTCGTACAGGGTGCGACCCCTACCTTCTACAAGATGAAGACGACGTTCGCTTTTATCCGGCCCCAGAAGGGTTCCATTTTATTGGTGTGCACTCCCGTAGCTTGAGTCATGGCATCGTCAGAATATTTCACACAAGTGGATATAACTCATAAAACAAGGTGAACGATGTAATACCTCGGTTTTGAGAAAACTCCCGATAATACATCACATGAGCACAAATACAAGTGCTTTTTTCGGTAACACTCGGTCTGGTGTATATTCTATACAATCCACACGTTGAAATTGTTGCAACATCCGAAAAATGTTGCAGCCATCAACGGGCATGTATATTTGTGTTAGCTTCATCTTGCTTTGTTAGCTGACCATGCTTTTATCAATCAACCGCCTTTACCTTAAAAGCACCACTTAATCTGCATGGAACTCAGTTGTACAATGCTCCCTAATAATGTCCCGTATTGTCGTGGCTTCATATACGCATACTTTATCCTAAATTCTTAGCTCACGGAGTGAGCTTTTCCTGATGAATCTAGAGAATGCCATGATTTTAAATAGGTCGTGTTATCTATGGTAAGTAAACGTAGTTTACCTCAACACTCATGATTACGGTGAAGAGCCACAAGATTATTGCTGTCAACGGGTGGTAGGACGGTCAACGGTTAATACAGCAAGGCCTGCAGGTAACGGTTTACGCGTGCTAAGAGACAGTGTGATTTACCGGGACAAGTAAAGATTCTGCTGTTGAGCGTAAACAGGTAAGGAGCATCTGGTAGAACAACAGTTCAGTTCGGTTCAGTTTTTACAACCATTAACTTTGCACCTTCGTGCGCCCGTTTTGGTTGCTATCTTTTGGCCGCCCATTTGGATGAAAGAGCACGAGAAATTAGTTTAATCATCGTTGCCTCTTAAAATTCTCGCCGGTGTCATACTCCGTCTATTATCTGCCGCTCGTGAACGGCGTACGCGTGAGAACCAGGCTGGTTTTGGACCCGGTCGAGGTTTTATCGACCACATATTCACTCATCGCCAAATTCTAGAGCATCGACATTCTTTTCGTAGATCCACCAGCTTCTTCTTCCTGCATCTGAAGCCGGCTTTTGACTCAGTCGACCACTCTAAACTCTGATGCTGCCTCGCTCTTTGAGTGTGTCCGAGAAGTTAATTTCAATATTACAATCGCTTTATACTAATAGCCGAAGCTGAGTCCGAGCTCAGGGCACATTTTTCGCCCAAATTCACCACAGAAATTGGTGTTCGTCAGGGTTGCCCTCTCCCTTCTCTATTTAACTTCGTGATAGATTCAATTCTTGAAACAGCCCTATCCTCGTACGAGGATAGCGGTATCGATTTACTTCCAGGTGCCAAATTGTTTGATCTAGAGTATACAGACGACATTGTGCTAATAAGTGAAGATGCAGGTAAGTTGCAAGCGTTTTTGACCAGGATTATGATGCTATAATGCGATAAGGCTGGAGAGGGCTTTTCGTGTACTGCTCTCGACTGGCTCGAAAATTGAAGATAAACAGGCGCATTTCTCTTCAGAAAAAGAACCCCCATTAGAGTCCCCGAAAATCACTGTACAGAAAAATAAAGTGAAGCAAACTTCACTGATCGCTGACAAACTCGCAATGCAGACAAGGTTAGTGGTAACACGCAAGGTGGACAGGGAATAGACATTTTGAGGGAGAGGAAAGAAACTGAACCTTTATGGTCAACACACATTACACAACCGAACTGTGCATACATATTTCCACGTCATCTGTTGACCTTCACGTGTTTGCCCCAGGCCAATGCGGCTGGAGCGAATAAAGCGCGGTGCGACAGACGGCATTTGGACATACACACAATATGTGTCCTAATAAGCGAGGCCTACTAATCTGACTTAGATGAGCTAGCAATCCCGCCTTCGATAAACTCCCAAACACACAACGGCTGACCTCCAGCCATAAGTTCCATTTCGTCAGGGTTTCCTTCTCTCTCTCCTTTTCTATTTAGCTTTGTTATAGACCTGATTATGGAAACGGCCCTATCCTCGTGCGAGGACAGTGACATCGATTTACTCCCAGGCGCCAGACTGTCTGATCTAGAGTATGCAGACGACATTGTGCTACTATGTGAAGATCCAGGTAAGTTGCAAGCCTTTCTAGATAGTTTGAGTGCCATCGTAGCCATGTTCGGTATGCGTTTTGCACCTTCGAAATGTGAAATATTACTGCAAGACTGGGTTGTTCCAGCACCCAGTCTGACCCTGACTGAGGAAGTAATGGACAAGTTTTGCCATCTGGGCAGCTACAGCTCATCCGGTGGACGCATCACAGATGAAGTGTCGGCACGCATACAGAAAGATCGGTTGGCAGTTGTCAACTTGAGACATTTGTGGTGCCGTCGTGACATCCGGTTGTCTGTGAAGGGTCGAGTATATGCTGCGGCAGTTCGGCCAGTCCCACTGAGAATTGGCCACTACGGGAACAGGATAAAGGTAGACTGTCGGTGTTCTAACACTGCTGTCTACGTCGCATTACACGAGTCTGACGGAGTAAACGAACGAACAGTGCTCTGGTTAGGCGTTAAGTTTTAGGCAGTCGCGGTCGTCCACTGGACTAAGTGATCGACTTCCATAGATTACGTTGGTTGAGGCATGTGTTACGCATATCACTATACTCTGTATTCCCCCCGCGTTACTTTTATTGTTAATATTGTTGTGGCGTTGGCACCAAGCCGGTGTTTAATATATATATATATATATATATATATATATGTAAGGTGATCAAACGAAGACCTAGTATGAGGGTATGAAAACCCTAACCAGAAGACTAGGTCACATAGGCCCCGTTAGGCTCTGTGGCTGGGGACCCCGAGATGATGGTCACTGTTGGTTAGAAGCATTAAGGGATATTGCTGGGTGTCGCAACCAACGGCTGTCGTGTTCCTTGACCTAAAAGGAGCCTTCGACTCAGTTGATCGTAAATCCCTTATTGGTTCACTCCTTCGCAAAGGAATGTCGCGGAATTATGTGAACATACTGAGTTTACTGTACTCACATACCTCTGGTAGCTTGAGGGTCTACGGCGAGCTGGTCGTTCGTAACTAGCAGCGATGTTCGTCAAGGGTGCCCTCTTTTTCCATTCCTGTTCAATTTCGTCATAGATGAAATACTGGAGAACACACTAAGTGGTCTCCAAAATGTAGGTATTGAATGGGCAGCTGGAAAAAAGCTGTGCGATCTGGAGTACGCTGACGACATTGTTTACCTGTTCAACTGTATGGAGGTTGCACAAAGAGCACTTGACAGATTGACAAGTTCTGTCGCTCCGTTCGGCATGTGCTTTACACCTTCAAAGTGCAAAGTGATGCTACAAGACTGGGTGTCACCGAGTTCTGTTCTGAAACTAGATGGTCAGGAATTAGCTGTAGTTGACTGCTGCTCGTACTTAGGTAGCTGCGTGACCAACGACGGTAGCGCATCAAAGAACATAATCGTCCGCATTTCCAAGGCTCGAGCAGCGTACACAGGACTAAAACATGTGGCAGCGACTAAATTTGAAAAGTCACGTATACTGAGCCACCGTACGATCAGTTCTACTTTACAGTTGTGAAACCATAAATTTGCGGGATGCTTACGTAGTCTGGCCCAGTTTGGACGGAGTGAGCGGGTTAGTAAATTAGAAGTAAGTCGTCGGGTGTTTGGGAATGCATCGAACAAGAATCCGCTATCTCATCGAGTCCAGCTCAGTAGGCCCCGTTGGTTAGGACATGTTTTGCGTATGTCCGAGAGTCGCCTACCACAGCGCACCTTGTTTGCAGTGGCTGGTACACGCTGGAGGCAGTCACGTGGAAGCCAGGAGATGACGTTGAGACGGGTCATAAAGAAATAAACAGAGCGATTGGGTATAGTAGGTGTCTCTCGTCTTCCGGGTTGGGGTCCAGAGGACTCAGAAACTGCATGGTTGGAGACACTGAAGGTCATGGCTGTTAACCGACAGCAATGGCGATCGAGTTGTCACTTCTTATCAGACCAGAATGCTTGAAATCGTGTGTGTCAGTTCAGTTTGAACAAACTTTAACCACGCATATTCGTGCGTCAGTTTTGGTTGCTGTCTTTCGGCTGCCCATTTGGATGACCGTAGAGGTTTGCTTTCTTTTCCTGTCCCTAAAAATAAGTCCAATCCCTGTCCTCCTTACACATTATCACTTTTCTTGTATGTATTATAAGTTTGGAAATCATCAGTGAAGTTCACTTCACCGTATTACGCGGTACAATGATGATGATGATGATGAACAGTGGTGCTCGTGCACCCACTCATTATTCCAACCCTTTTCTGTATGAATTCTGCATCTTCCGCTCGTAAAACAACAGCGTCGTTTTGGACAAAAGGTGAAAATACAGTGTTGCTACATAATCATCGAAGTATCTCGCCACATGTTTGGGGTCTTCCGCCCAAATCAGGCAAGACAGTAGGGTTAGTGACGGTCCAAATTTGCTTCCCTTAGATAAAATTCAGACTGGTACTGACGATGAATCTTTCCCATAAATGACTTCTCAATCCTCAGTAGCTTATAAATCGTATACCTATTAATGATAAACCGTTTCAATTCGGGGAATACTTTGTAAGTCTTGTTGGTGAACGTAAATAAATCACTGCTTAGTAACTTTGTAAACGGTCGCATGAGCTATCCGCAGTTGTTTTTGGAACACCTGTAGAAAATTATTAACACATGGAAGCCATGAAGCTTTTGGATGGAAGAAGGTTCTGCGTATTCTTATATACTTATTTTTATCCTGAATCGGAGCCATATCTGTGTCGAAAATGAATTCATGATCATGATCATCGTCATCATCGTACAGCGAGCTACATGAAGCGAACTTCACAGATCGCTTCCAGTGAAGTGATCTAGGAAGTTTACTCCACGCTCTCCAAAGAAACTTCGATGATTTAATTGTGATACTGTGCTGTGCTAGACACGCAAATATAAGGCGTAAATGTTCGTGTTCCTCGAGTGTTGCACTGACGACCAAGATGTCACTTAGGTAAGCGAAGGGGTTGTCTAGGCCTTGACCTATTTCGTTGGTAAAACACTAAAATGGTTGAGCTGCGTTTCTCATCCCAAAATGTACTTACAGAACCTCAAGTAGATCTAACAGCTTTGGCTTTGGCTGGTATAGCCTACGCTTCAGTTGGGGTCCCAAGGGATGAAGATTGTCATTGGTTAGAGACACTGAGAGATATGGACCAGAAAAGAAGTCAGTGGTGCGAATGCTGTACGGTCCGTCTGTCGAAATCACTTGCCTCACGCAAACAATATTAAAAGTTGTACGGTGAAACAAATAAAATGTTCTTGTTATCTGAGATAACTGTTGGATCATCATTTTCCTCTGTTTTTGGTCCCAACCCTCCGTTTTCTGCTATTATTGTTGTTTCCTCGGCACCTTGCTTGTTCTCAAAGCGGTGAATGACTGGACAAAATTTCCTTGGAAGCACACGACTGGTTTCTCAGTTCTTGCCGCTCGTCAGGCATGCGTATCCGGTAACCTTTTGTCAGTTCATTCGTATACTTGTAACCAGGAAGTGTATTTTCGTCGCAATAACCTGGTTTGCAACACCGGGTGATAGACAGCTCTTTCAGAGCCAGTCCATTGAAGAATCAGTGGTATGATTCGGTGTTCTATAGGTGGCTCTTATGCTACTAACCGCAAAAAACGTGACCTGATGGTCTTTGTAGAATATTTTGTAATAAGTAATATGTCGATGACTGGACATCGAACCATAGCATCGATTCTTCAATGGACTGGCTCTAAAAGTGCTGTCTATCCAATAGTTTCAAATAAGGTTATTGTGACAGAAATACATTTCCTGGTACAAGTATATGAACGGACAAAAGATTACCGTATACGCATGTCTGGCGGGCGGCAAGAACCGCGAAACCGGTCGTGTGCTTCCAGGGAAATTTTGTCTAGTCATTCACGTACTACTTATTATATANATATAATATAATAATAATAATTATTATTATTATATTATATATATGATGGATTTAGGTCATTAAAAGAGTTTTGGATGCATCCCTACCAACGGTGACTCAAAACAGTGTGGTTCCATTGTTGAGAAAGTTTACGGCAATGTTCCTTTTGCGAGAAGTTGATGCTTCTGAAGAGCACTTCGTGGTCTTCTCGTAGTTAAATTAGACGATCTGCGCTGTCTGTCCGGTTGATTAAAATTGTACGTGAACCACCTGTGCACCTTAAATCATTTGAGAGCACTACTTGATGGTTTGCGTGCCTCCATAACTCTTTTAACTATGCAGGATGGCTCCTTACAGCTGCAGATCCTATCATGCCTGAAAGGTCAGTGGGTAGAGGTCAGACGAAGCTCAGTCTCACAAAACCAATTGCTTGGGCATTTCCTGGTTCATGCATCTACTCGTTCTTACAACCTCACTCTATATGAATTCTCTATCTTCCGCTTGAATTTGCTCTCAGTATTTCAATCTTCATTCTGCTCTTGTATCCAAATGGTCGGCCATAAGACAGCAACCAAAACTGTCGTACGAAGGTGCATCGCTTATGGTTGTAAAAACTGAAAATTGGGCATCAAAGATGCTGACGGCAACTGTGAGGTCCGATTAGCGAACAAATTTGATCAGCCGAAAAAAAAATCATTGTATAAGAGCCATCTAAAACCAGTCGAGTCAAGTCAAGAATCGGCTTTAATTCGCCTCATAGGGGACGAACATTCAGCTACTACACAATCACTGTTCTGTGGAAATTCCATGGTAAAATAAAACGGATGACGCCACGTTACATATACAAAAAAGGGAAATTTAGCAAAGATTTTATTTAAGAGTCCCGATGACAAGATCAGCGTTGGTAAGAAACCGTGCCAAGTACGGTACTACAGAAGACTTGTATGTTGTGGTGTGTGCTGCTATATGTCTATACATAGAGCGAGTGCTAGATGTGGAGATACATTGGCTAAGGTGAGGGTACAGTGGGTGAGATGGGTCAAGTTGTATTCTAGGAGAAAGTTTCTGGCAAGCCCTAAGGTGCTGTGAAATAATAAACTGTACAACATACTCACGAGATATGCCGCTGTATTGACATACGTGTTTGATGGATGTGCGTATGGGTTTGAAGTACCGGAGAAATAACAGGGGATGCATAAAGCCAGTGGGGAAGCATACAAGATAAAACAAAATGCTTTATTAAGTGAGTTATTGTAGATGTCATTTTCAAATGAATAATGTAAAAGGTGAGTTTTCTGACTTTGTGAAATGTCTCGATGACAAGAGGAGACCAAGAAAGATTGCGGGAAATAGTGACTCCTGGATATTTGACGAAACTTGTTCACCATTGACATGCTGACAAGAGTTCATCACATCAATATATTGATCACCCTTCAGCAAAGAAAATAAAACATCATTATACTGGGAAGGATTCATTCTAAGAATGTGTTGTGAAGACCAGTCGGTGTGCAGTGAAATATTCTGCATACGTTTGGGATCCACGGAGGAATTCGAAAAAATCATGCCATGCACAACATCATCGGCATAATTAATGGGTAAAGAATCATCAAAAGCAGACATTAAAGAAATATAGGTTGTGAACAAGAGGGAAGAGATAATAGCTCCTTGAAGAACTCCTTGAGTGGAGGGTAAAAATAAAGAGTTACAACCCTTATACTTGGTAAACTGTAATCGATGGGTGAAATAACTACTTAACGGATTGGTCAGCTCCGGCTGAATGCCTTTCTCAGAAAACGTGTGAAGACGTTTGGACCTATCAACACAATTGAAGGCATCACTATAATCAAAGAAGCACAGGAAACATTTCCCGTCCACGGAGGAAGAGATGTAATGAATAAGGGATGCCAACGCATCAATGGTTGACCTGGAACTGCAATAGGCAAATAGATTGGAATCAGGTGCATTCAGCTGGAGCAACATCTTCTGTAGTAAAATCTTTTCCATGACTTTCAAATCAACAGAAGTGCTATCAATCGGTCGAAATTTGGACGTTCCCTTTTTGGGTACTGGTGTGATAAAAACCACTCTTCAGCAGTCCGGAATACATTGTTTCTTAAAACACAGGTTGAGTAGCTCGGTGAAAACAGGGGAAAGGGAAACTGCAAATTCTTTGAGCACAACAGGTGGCAGTCCATCAGGACCGCATGTTTTATTAGACTTCAGATTGATGAAAGTTTTGAATACTTCTGTTTGATCAGCAATTAAATTAACAACATCAGGAGCCGGGACGACTGCTGTGAATGGAATAGGGATGTCGGTTTCAGCATTGCAGAATTGGCGATTGAGATCGTCCAAATTGGCAGCTGGAAGATTCTCCCTCGTCTTGAAACCGCAGAACTTAAACATCATTTTTCATGTATCCCGACAATTCCTGTTTGCCATGCATAGGGATACGAAGAATTAGCAGCGTTTCTTAACTCTGTTGCTGTTGACTTGCGCTAAACCCTTGAGACTTGCAGCGTTTTGACGACTACTAACTAGGATCCGGCCAAGCGGTAAACACTCGATGGTAACGTAGCAGTATCCGGATGCGGACAACAGTGAACGTTAGACGCCGAACCGCCTGACAAGGAAAGTAAGGTATACGGACAAGGTAGGGTCTGAAGATGTTGGGGTCTTGTATGCGTCGTCGGAGACAGTATCTATTGTAGGTTTCAAGGGCTAAAGCCAAAACAGCCTTTTAACCGTTCTAATGAAGTACGCAAATAACAAATGTGGCTTTTTTATTCACACACGTCTGAGTTCAGACGGTGTCAGACGAATCAGATGTTGTTAACTATAAAGGAAACCTTGGTTTGATCTTTTTGACGGTTTCTGATTTCCTTACCTCAGTTGTCAAACCTTAAGTGACACTTCTTAAGAAGTGGAAACAGAATGTATCATTTAGGATTGAGAGGAAGAACGAAACAGATGAGAAAGAGTTGGTTCCGAATGAGTGCCAGAGACTTTAGGATGTACATGCCTCACGGTAACCTACACAGACGAAAGACTTTTCCTTAGGAACTCTGACCAGAGCCTTAATTTTAAAAGTCTGACCTGCAAAGCAACAGACGTCTACGGGTATGTTTTCGAGAATTCTATCTATGGGCCTCGCGCGATGTTTGTCGAGCCAGGTAGTTCAAGAGCGACCAAAATCAAACCTAGCTTGAGAGAATGAAAATCCCAACCAGGAGGCTGTATCACGTAGGTCCCTTCAGGCTCATTGGATCGAGACCCCAAGATCATGGTAACCGGTGGTTGGAGACAACGCGTGATGTGGCTGAGTTTTACAAACAGTGGCGCTCGTGCATTTAATAATTATTCTTGCGACCCTAGTCTATATGAGTTCTCCATCTTTTCTCTGACTGCATTCAACATTCCAATCTTCATTCTGCTCTTTTATCCGAATGGGCAATCAAAACCGGTGCATGAAAATGCACAAATAATGGTTATAAAACTGAAACCGAACTGAGAATGTGGAACTCCATTGAACGCTCAAACGTTAGCAAATAAACCGTATGGGGAAGTATGCTGACCCCTCACTTAAGACTTTGAAGTTTTGGATTTTTTTTGTTCACTCTTGCGTTGGTTCGTTGTCCGCTCTTTGAAGATATCCCCTGACTTCATGCACCCAATGATACAGGCGAAGCGTGAATGGAACAACACCATATTGTCCGGGGGCTGCCCAACTTGTGTGGTCTCAGCCGTTCAACAAACTACGACGATTTATTTCACCTAGCGATTTTTTGACTGATGAACTGCTCGTCCTCGTGCTTTTTTGCTTGAGGGATTTCCCTTTGGGCAAATGAAGTCAGCAAATGCCGAATCAGTTGAACTTGTGAGACCGAGCTTTGTTTGGCCTCAGACCAATTGAACTTTCATGAAGGGATAGATTT
>UZAN01056922.1:3120-13226 GCA_900618425.1 Echinostoma caproni
TCCCAAAGAAGGGGCTGGCTCTCATGAAACAGACCAGTCAGTCTATTCTAGGTCGGGAGAAGAATAGATTGCTACATAACTGCGCTCAGCCCACCAGTAGAAAGGGCAAATCTCGCTGTGAGATGAACCGCAGGCATGTGCAGGATGTTCTTCGCCTGGCGAGAATGCCCTCCGCAACGAGCACTGTAAAGCGTTACAAGCTGGGACTGGAAGAGAGAAAAGGCATTTTACTCACGCTTCCTATTCGTAACCTTCGGCAGCATACACGCTAGGAATATTCTTCGGTCCAGAGCTGTAGTCGAAGAAGCCGTCACTAGTGGGGCTAGAGCAATTACCCAAGACAATGGTGCACTGGTTTGCAAGCTCTCTTTTCCGACTGTTATAAGACAAACGGGCATTGCACTCCTCAAAAACGTCAAAACCGTACCCAAAGCCATGGGAACCAAGGTAGCTTCTTAACACATCGCTCCTGCCCTAAAAGTAAGGACGTTAAAAAAAGGCGCACGAAAGAAGGCAAAGAGGTCACTGCTCTTGCAAGGGAACAACATCTTGCTCACAAGACAGGACCACTGGAAACACCTGAAAGGTCATCTGGATCCCGCAGCTGGGCCGCGGTTGTGGCCAGTACACTTCGGCACAAGTTGGCCGTGGTGAATGAGGGCTCCAGTGGGCCAGCAGACCTGAGAAACCTGCTTAGTTTTATGTCAGATCTCAGAGTTTCTTATATAGGTCAAGGAAAAATTAAACTGCCATGGGTAGCCGGAGACGTGTCCACTGTCAATTTTATAGCAAAAAACGAGGTGGCTCCTTGATTATTACGCCCTAGGACTCTAATGCTAAAGATAAGTCATTCCTGCTAGCTCTACAAGCAAACGTTATCATATTGTGGTACACGAATGCTTGTAGTATCTATGGAAAGTGGGGAGAATTAGGAGCCGCTCCCGGGGATCAAACATAGTCAGTATCAATGAATCATGGCTGAAAAAGAAGCAACCCGTTGCCCATTTAAACGGGTATACAAGCTATAGGTAGGATAGGACTGACGAAAAACAAGGGGTGGAATACTACTGCTCGTCAAGACTGACCTAAACCAAAGGGAAATTCAGCTGGAGTTAGCTACTCCGCATATCCAAGCTACGGGATGCTGTAGTCAACTAGTCGGAAGCAAGTGGGTGTAGCATGCACATATAAAATTTGGTACCCGATGTCCCCGGAGTGTACCGTGCAAGAGAGATGAAACGTGGTTAAAGGGGGGTTAATAAACCTCGCAGAAAGTTTCGCACCACCGAGTGAAGGACGAATCAGACATCGAAATTTTATGAACTGGAGTAAACTTGAGCTTGATCGTTGGAACTGTTCTCAAACTGACTCTCCTGTCACACGTGATCTGTGTATACGAACGCATGTGTACGTGAGGTCTCTAACCAATGAGGCGAGGAGATACCTTGTTCTGGAAACGGAGCCACATTCGAAGCTTCCTCTCAAATCGCTCATTTGCTGTTTGGGTTGGCAAATCCTCATCACAGCCCAGCCCAATTATGACGGTGTTCCCCAAGGTTCTGTTCCAGAACCCAATCTCTTCCTCATTTATATAAATGACCTACCCGATGTACTGTCATCAAAGATTGCGCTGTACGCCGATGATGTCACCAACCGGGATACAGACGCCTCTCTTTTACAGACCTCAATTGATGCTACCAAACGCTGGTCATTGGATGGGAATCTTATAATCAACAATGACGTGTGTTGGGATGTCATTCAATGGTCACCCAACTCACCCTTTTACGATACAAGGTTCCCACCTACGACCCCAAGTGGACAAATACAAAGTTCTTGGTTTTTGGTTAAACAACAATCTGTCTTTCTCTTACCATAACCATCTAGCCAGTAAGGCCGCTTTTCGAGTCCTGAACCTCATCAAAACATGTTTCCACCGTATTCTTAAGGATGGCTTTCCCCTTATTTATGGAACGTACATCCGCCCTCTCTTAGAATATGGAAGCCAAGTTGCACACTCTGGCATCATCCGAGACCGTGATTGCTTTGGGCGCGTCCAGAGAGCCGCTACAAAACCCATCCTTGGATTCACGGACCTCCCACACCCGACGCGGCTCCAATAACTGAGTCTTTACCCACTAGAAATCAGACGTGTTCGCGGAGATCTATGTCTTCTCTACCCTCTCTTCGGCACGGGCGCTGTCGAAACCCTTTTCGTCATCGCTAACTCTCAGCTTACCCGAGGTCATAACAAACAAATCTTCAAGCCCCGTCGGAGAACCACTCTACGTACCTCATTTTTACCTTCAGGGTGATATTCTTATGAAATGCCCTTCCAGAAGAGATTGTCAGCACCCTCAGCAAGGCGGTTTTTAAACTTTGTCTTGACCGCCACTTAGGTATATCTACTCACCCCAATAAAAGAAAAAAACATTTTGAATTAAATGAGGGTTCGCAAGTCTTCATTTTATTTCTCACCTCGAGCAGGGAACCCTACTAATGCCTTTTCAATACTCTCTGTTTTAGACGTTTGAACCAAAAGAAAACAGATACCTTTCAAGGACCCGGGACATTTGGGCAACAGTCTCAAACCCTGGAATCATTTCAAGACCTCAAGACTTTATTGAGAGGATCACAAATCACAAATCAACTGTACGCAGTGTTGGAAGCTAATCCCATTCGCCAACAACACCAAACTGGACGCTCGATTGCCAAGAGCCATATTCTGCAAACTGAATTGAACTAAACTGCTAAAGGTAAGCATCTAAGGCAACTACTGTATTTGCGAGAGCGGAAGTCTTTCGACCGCATCCTGCTGAATACCAAAATATTTTTTGAATGTTCTCGGACAACGAAGGCAAAATGCTCCTCCAAGGCCCACTATGGGTACTTCCAGTACAAGCCGAGTACAAGCGAAGCAGTCAGCTGTATCAAACAGAAGGAGGACACTCCCTCCATGACAAACTCCCGAAAGGTCATCGGTTTGTGTGAGCCCTTCGAGAGTGTACAATCGAAAGCTGAGAGCGTCCTGCGACCCATTCACCAGCCAGCGAGATGGAGAAAGTCATTTCTTTATGGAGGTATTGGAAAAACCCTGGACAGTTTGGATAGGGGCAAAGTGGCGGGTTTGAATAAAATCCATTCAGCACTGCTTAGTCCTCTAGGAAGTATTCTGGTAGCCCCCTTAGCTCGCCTCTGAAATCAGTCCATGGCGACAGCCATCTTGCCACAGGATTGGAAAGTTTCTACTGTGGCCCCCATCCACAAAGAGGGCCACAGGGAGCTGGCTACCAACTGTAGACCCGTCAGCTTACTCTCCGTAATTTTGAAGGTCATAGAAAAATTAATCAGGGATAAGATGACCAGCTACCTCACCCGGTACGGCCTGCCTGCGGAGGCTCAGCACGGGTTCCGTAAAGGCCGATCTTGCCTTACCAATCTGCTAGCTTTCCTGGACGTTTTGACTGAATGGCTGGACAGAGGGGTAGGAGTCCAAGTCTGCTATCTAGACTTCAGTGAGGCCTTTGAATTCAATAATCATGGGCTGCTGCTATGCAAGCTAGGATCGATGTGGATCCATCCGAGTTCAGTCAGGTGGACTGAGAGCTATCTGACAGGAGGAAGCTTCCACGTTAGGGTGGGACCACTGGCATGCATAGAGTCCCACAGGGCTTAGTCCTTGGATCATCGATGTTTCTTGTCTTCATCAGTGACCTAGTCCCCCGTCTATCAAACCCGATGTTCATCTTCGCAGATGACGTCAAATTCTTTAGCTCGCACCAGGTTGTAGACCTTCAGCTTGATCTAGATGCAGTGAAAGCATCATCTGCGGATTAGGGTTTCATTTTAAATGAAGCGAAGCGAAAAGGTCCCGCGAGCAAGGAGTGCTCAAGTGGCTGGACCACGCTATATGAGATCTCGAGACGGGGACGCTACGGCAGTAGTGCCAGAGATCTGGGACCTATGGGTCACTCTGAACTGCGCTTTTAACTCCTTTACCAAGTGTCTTGCTGCGGCAAAACGGCCAATAAAGCGTTGTTCAGGTTGAAGCGCACAGTGATATCAAGTGACCCTGTCGTACTACTCCCGCTCTACATGGCCTTCGTTCGGCCACACCTAGAATACTGTGTACAAGCTTGGTCCCCAGATCTGGAGAAGGACCAAATGGTTCTGGAGAGGGTGCAGCAAAGGTTTACGTGCATGTTCCAGCATCTTCAGCCTTCAGCAGTTGAACCTGTTCTCAGTTAAACGAAGAAGACTGACGGAACCTGCTTGAAACCTTCCGTATGTCGACGAGTTTCTCTCAAGGAATCTCTCACCCACTCCAGCGGAACGACGTTCCCAACAGAAGGTNGTGGCATAGCATGAAGTTATACAATCCTCAGGCACTCAAACACCCAAAAGCCACCTTCGTTGCGCACCGGGTGTTTAATACATGAAACGAACTGCCTCAGTAGATAGTGGCGTCAAAACTGTCGAATTCAAGCTGAAGCTTGACACATTCTGGGCAGTACCGTTTCCCGATTGTATCTGACACCGGGCCTGAGGTCGCTAATAGCTCGTCTGTCTCCATCCCCTCTTTATAATAATCTCATATCTTATGATACTTCACTTTGATTTTTCTAACTCCCACAACTCCATTTTCATTCACGCACATTTTACTGAAACTTCTCAGCATCCAGCATCACCACTTTTGGATCATGTTTCCTCTTCACAACACATCTCCTACTCTGGGTAGCTCAGAGCGGTGGGTTGCGAGTTATTGCTTTGATCCCAACAAAACATCAGACGTGTACTGTCACTCTGAGGAACCATCAGAAGTGCGTTTTTCTTTTCCAGAACCGCACTCACTTACGTTTACGTGAACAAAATAACACAGTTGTTGCAGCTGTGTGGTGCTCCCAAGCTCATTGTTGTAAGAAATAGGACTGCTTCTGGCTCCGCCACAAGTCCTGTGACCTGTCCTGTCCTGTCTTGAACTGTCTTGAACCACTAGAGCTCTTCAACCTCATAGACAGTGGTTGTAACTTGGCCGATGCCGGTGTCAGGGTTTGCTACCGTGATTCATAAGGCGTGACCGGAATGTGGCGCGAGAGTGGGCGGTCTGTTCAGGCCGGTTTACAGGACATAGTTCATAATTTTATGAAACTTATTTAATCTATTTATTAGGTTCGGTATATACCCCAAACAATGGAAAACATACATAATTATCCCTTTGCACAAGAAAGGATCCGTCAATGAAGTAGAAAACTACCGTTTGGTCCACCACACTCCAATTATTTCCAGAATTATGGAAAAGATAGTAAATTAAAATTAAGATTAAGACCACCTTTTAATAAATAACTTACTTAGTACAGGGCAACATATCAGGTTAACTTTTTGAACACTGTCACTGCAGCGGCCGACAGTGGTAGGTCTATGAGTATCCTACTCCTAGACATGGAAAAGGCTTTTGATCGGTGTCCCATACGAGGCATTTATGTCAGGCCAAATTTTATGGTATCGAGTAAGGAAACATTATTGAAGTTTTCTGCGGAGAAAAGCAATGTACTTAATTTTAAATGCAATGCTCCTCCATGTAAATTCAGCCTAGATGCTATAACAATACCAGCTGACCTGGGTTTGCAGTATTTATGTTCCTTTAGATTTTTGAACATACATCGGTTCAGATTGCCAAAACCAGAAGACTCATAGGTATGCTTCATAGGTCCTTTCGACTAAAGATAAGCGTACTAGTGGTTTATAAGACCCACATACAACCATTGTTAGAATATTACTCAATTATCTATTCTAACATGAGCCAAAGCAAGAGAGTGGCGGTAGAAAAAGTCCAACGGTCCCTGACTAAAAGGTTTACCGAGAGTTCGTGTCAAGTGAGTTATAAAGAGCGCTGTGAGACTTTTCATATCGATCCACTATGGCTTAGACGAATGAGGCTGAATCCGATCTTTTTCCATAAACTCATAAAAAACAAAATCCTCAAAATCAATCCCGTAAATTAGAGTTCAGTTCAGTTCTCGCAGGACGAATTGTGGCTCTTGCCAATTGCGCGTCCAGTTCCTTGTGTTGTCGGCGGTTTTGTTGGCTTCCAACACTTCGAGTCAATAGTAGTTTCATGCACTAATATACAGGGCAGAGAACCGTTAAGAGATATTACTGACGCACATTATCATCTCAGACATGGATACCACATGATTACCATTCCTTCATACAGGGTGGCCATGAGATCTAACTTTTTTCTGGTTAAGTACGCCGCTTTGTGGAACAAATCAACTCAGACAATACATACTATTTAACACACGTCAACTTTCAAGATACAAATTAATAAATACCTTAGTGTTCCGATTCTCATACAGCTTGTAAATTCCTATATCACAGAGGATGGAGCATATAAAACTGGTCTAAGCTATTGGATATTCTAAGTGCTCAGAGATTCCCCCAATGAACAGTCAAATGAAACCCTGAGTCCGAATTATTCTGCTCGTAACACCTCTTTCACAATGTACTTTGATAAAAAGCTGGGACAGAGCTCAGACTGTCGGTTTCTTTTCTCCTTCTTCCAGATTTGAATAAATTACAATCCATGGTGTCCCGAGGATCGAAAATACACAGCTGGGTTGATGTTCCGACTTGCTACTGAATGATATGTAATACCACCAATAGAGAAAGTGTTTTCTTTACAAAGATCGAGAGTGACCGCTATGCAGTCAGGAAAAATATTGATTAGAACAAGGAAGCTTGCGAACAAAAACTTGAGTTGCGAATTCATTGAAATTATCTCGGACCAAACCTCGAAGCTTTACATTTTCCCTGTAGATCAGAACAATATCCACAACGGCATGCATATTTTAAATCTTTCTATCACCTCCTTTTTTCTATACTGTAGTAAGAAGTTTATGATTAGGTTGTGATGAGGTTACTTTAGTGCGAGTAACATATTACGTGTATTCACAGTAGTTTTAGGATTTGTTTTTTATTTTTTATTTCTATTTTTTTTGTGAACACACTAGAAATTCTACTTTAAGCCATTTTTGTGAACGTTAAATCCTTTTCGTACTATAAGGCCAATCATTCCGTGCGATTAACATAACAATGGACACAGATCGTTTACTCTGCTTTCATATTAGTGATGCACTGGTTCAATGACATCGACGAAGAGGAGGAGGTTCAACAAAACGTGTGTACCAATCGTCATTGAAATCTGCTATTTTTCACTTTATTCCAGTGCTTCTACACGCTTAAAACCTATCTTTACAGGATGAACTGAAGAACGCCAACACATCCCCAAAAAGGGAAGCTAGGCGAGGACGTTCTTAGGATTTGGAATAATAAGACGAACCCCAGATCATACGGTAACAGGTGCAAATGGTAGAGCTTGCTCACTGACCTGTCTGTAAACAGGGGATGAGCCATTTTTATGGCTCACAAGGGATTTCAGCTACAAACTTTTGTGCTGCCCCTGACTACGACAACAATTAGAAACACCATTGGTAAACAACCATTCTAACCCTGTACGCAATACCATTGCGCTTTTTAGCCCCCCTAGCTAAAGAGTGTTGCCTAATATACCTTAACTTACCCATCCGTGGGGTGATCGGGTTCAAAATTGATTCCTGTCCTAATTTTCTTCTTTCGTTCCCCTAGTTATAAATGATTATGGCTAGGATTCCAGCCATTTTAAACAAAAACTCTATGGTTTGTCTGCCTTCTTTAGTTGATTGTTTGCGAAGCAGAAATCAATATGTCCCTCAGATAACTCGTACTCGATGCTTCTCTTTAAACCAGATTTCCGCAATGGAGTATTTGATCTCTTGATTCTGAGGCTTATTTCATGCCTGGTGCCTTTGATGAATTTTTTCCATAGCCGTTACTCTGATAATCCCGGAAATTAGCCATTAAAACAAATAATTTACCTATATTATGCAATATTGCTATATATAAACGAGTGAGTATTTCTCCCTAGCTGACAGTTGCCATATATTTTAACCCCATGTGACTCGGGTGTATCACTTGACTTACGATCACTTCTACCTCACCGAGAATGTTTTTCTTCCACAATTCATCGTTTTATGCCGATAACCTTTCATATTTTTAATCTTTATTCATCCCTATACATATCTGGGCTTATGTTATCATTCTGCGGAAATATATCACTTTGAGTTTATTAGTGACCTTAAAGTTGAAAGTGGGTTGCGTTAGAATGTGAAATGGAGCGTTAAAACAACAACTTATTCCACCTAACAAGTCCCTATTATACTTCGCTTTCACAAACATCATGACCATTTCCCCAGATCTTGTTGTGTGTTATATGAGATCATTTTTATTGTACCTTGCTTGCCATGATCGTGCACCACATGCATGTTTCTCGTTGCAATCCGAGAAATATACCATTATTGTTATTATTAACTAATAATATGGTTAAGCTTACCCAACCGTGAGGTGATCGGCGTCAAAGTCTACACCTGTCTTAATTTTATCTTTCAATTACCCCAGTTTTAGATTGATGAAGGCTAGAACTTCTGCCATCTTAAACGAAAATTCTGTATCTGGTATGCCTTCTTTATTTGATTGTTTGACATAATATAATTCAACATACTCCTTGGGATCTCACATTCGATGCATTTCATTATACCAGATTATTATTATTAATATTTTGTACGCTTCGATCAAGTCTCCGCGTCTCCTACGCCTGCTCAACGAGAAAAGGTTCAGGGCTTCGAGACGTCTCTCGTAAGATAGGTGTCTTAAGCCTGCAAACCACTTCATGAAGCAACACAGCACTAATTCTAGCGTTTTCATGTCCTGGATCAGAAACGGGCTCCAATCCTGGACGCAGTATTCAAGGTGCGGGTGCACGTAAGCCTTCTAAAGAGCGAGCAAGGCTTCGGGTTTCCTAGAGCTTACCGCCCGTCGTAGTTGGCGTTAGGCTCTGGATGCCCGATTTGCTGCCTCTCGGCACTGGAGTCCAGGCTTGAAGTTCGCACTAATAAGGACACCTAGGTCTCTGGCTATGGTTACCGTGGGTATCTGGGTCCCATTGTCCTGCCTCCGTGCGTGCCTCCAGTTTTGACTAGCTGTTGACACTTAGCGGTGTTCAGAGGCAGATCCCATTGAACTGACCACTAGTGTATTTTGTTGAAATCTCTCTGGACCGATTCTGTCCTGACTCCCCGACAATTTTTTCATCGTCTGCAAACTTGTAGCAACGGTTTTCCAGGTCGATGCTGAGGTCGTTGGTGCAGAGCGGAAAAAGCAATGCACCTAGGACAGAGCCCTGTGGCATTCCACTGAGCACTGGTCCCCGGCTTGATGTGCTATTTTCTACCTTCGCAACAAACCTCCGACCTGTCAAGCAGCTGCGAAGCTATTCCAGCAGTCCATAAGGCTGCTCGAAAACCTTCAACTTCGTCATCAGTAATTTATGATTGACGGAGTCCATCGCTTTCTGAAAGTCTAGGTAGCAGACCTCAGCTTTCTCGTCCTGTCGATCCTCTTAGTTACTTCATCAAGAAAACAGAGGAGGTTTGACAGGCACGACTTTCTTCCTCTGAGTCCATGTTGGTCAGCCGTCAATGCGCCAACGGCTACCACGTGTTCGGCGATCCTGGCACGCAGTACTCTCTCCATGACTTTCAGCACTACCGATATCAGGCTAACTGGGCCATAATTGGAGCACGACTTACGTTCTCCCCCCCTGTGGATAGGGATGACTGTCGCCAAGTCAGTCCATGGATGGTTGGTTCTGTGCGATGGAGGCATTGAATGGTCTGGAAAGGGGCTCAGCCAAGTGGTCAGCCAATGATTTCAGGATAGCGGGGTGAATGCCATCTGACCCTGCTGCCTTAGTTGAAATGAGCTCCCTTAAGAACCGATGCACTTCATCTGCAGAGATCACCACGTCCAGCATGAGAGTTCTCTCATGGTTTCCAATTGTGGGCTCTGGTCTGTAAAACCCCTGGAAGTAGTTGAGGAGGGCTTCCGCCTTCTCTTGGTTGAGCCAAGTTTGGTTCTCCATCGCGTCAACAATCGTGTCTACTTCCTTTCTAAGGGTACTCTTGGACTGTACTTAGTTGAAGTACGCCTTAGGGTCCTGTTTGGTGTTTACAGCC
>UZAN01056925.1:2291-13224 GCA_900618425.1 Echinostoma caproni
TTCTTGTGAATCGATATGATCACCGATTCACACGATCCCGTTGAAACCTCTTCCCTCTCCCACCCTGAGCCCAGGATTTTATTTAACTCCAAAACCAAGGCTGAACCTCCATCCTTGAAAACAGACGGGGACAGCCCATCGGGGCCGGAAGCCTTATGCCGTTCGAGATAACTTATTTCCCGGGTAACCTCCAGTTCAGATGGAGGAATGATGTCAACTGACAGTAGTCGTGCAGTTGAAACGGATAGGGGGATGTCTTGTGTCGACGGGGACTAGCTGAACTGTGCCTTAAAATGTTGTTTCAAAAATGAAATCTATCACAAAGGTGAATAGGAACGAAGAGGAAAGGCAACCCTGACGAACACCATTTTCTGCACTGAACTCGGGCAGAAAAGTGCAGTAAACTGGGATTCGACTGTGGTTGTTAGTATAAAGAGATCGATGCAATGTTGAATAAAATAATTCCGCTGTGGTTTTCACGAGGGGACTTGTCACCTTTTTTGTAAGTCGATATGATGATCGGTTCACGCCATTGCGTTGGAACATTCTCATTAATTTTGTTAACTGTAAAACTAAGGCTGACCCTCCATCTTTAAAACCTGATGGGGACAACCCGGGTCAGAAGCCTTTTAAAATAGTTTACTTTCCGAGTTACCTCCACTTCAGATGGAGAACTGATGTCAACTGGCAGTATTTGTCCAGTTGAAACAGATATAAAGAGAGGGGCAGCTGAACTGTGCCTTAAAATGTTCTGCCCAACGTTCAAGACGGCGTTACTGAATAAGAACCAGTGTGCCGTCAAACTCCTTAGTTGCCTCACTTACACCTGCTTTCCTTAAATCTGTACTCCTAATTAAACGAAAAAATATTACAACTATTACCGATAGCCGCAACCTTCTCAATCTCTCGACATTTTCCTACCCACTACTTTTCGCGGGCATTCCTTCGACTGTCGATGAACTGGCGTTTACGGGATTTGCGCGCTGTGTCGTATTTTGCATCAGACGGAATGGCTTTGCGAGCGTCCAGTAAGGCAACCGAGTTCGAGGAGACCCCTTTTTTGCTTTGATCGTGAGCCCGAATCCACCGTTTTGATTGACATTTGGATCACTTCCTTGATTGCCGTCCAATGTTCTCTGAGTCCTCCGGCTGATAGTTGAGCTGAAAGGCATTCAGAGAGTTGTGCTTCGAAGGCCGATTCGGAATTATCGCTGACATCGTTTTGTAAGCATCCGTTTTCGGTTACTTTTTATGGTTGTTTATCAGCCGTAGGAAGAGTCTGACTCATAGCAGATCATGGTCCATGTCCACGGTGCGTAAGAGTGGCAGTCTCCAATGGATCCTCATCAGTGGTGACTGATGGCAGTGTTGTCGATTTGGGGGTCATGGAATTAATGAAGACGAATTCTTGTTTTGGCTGGACGGATTGAGAGGTGATCCGATCAGAATGCGAGGTGTTACACACTTCGCATTTGTTAATCGTTTGATGGAAAGTGTGGTACAATAAGTCGATAAGGAAAGCACAGCAAGTAATGCACATGCTGTGCATTCATTGGAAATCCGTTACTTGTTTTTCTCATGTTCGGTTGCACTGTTCGAGAAACGCTCTCAAATCCTCACCAAACGATTCGGTCTGGTTGTCAGTCAGCAAACTGATAAGACGGTTCGTGCGTTTGCGAGCTTCAGCTGAGGGCTGTGTGTAACTCACCTTTGCCCACTTTTGTAATGAGATGTACAGATTTAGACACAGACCCCGAAGGTAAGAACAAAAGTAAAGAAGTTAGAACCATTCGTTCTAATGTACCAACAGATGAAATATGGCCACGCATAAGCACCCCCAGGCTGTTGACGAGCAGTTTAATGAACCATTGGTCATCAATTTTTATTAACACCAATTATGCGTGGTTTTATGGATCCATTTAGACCGATAATGTCATCCGTATAATCCGAGACAAATCCGGACATAATTGCTTTTACCCATCCTGAGTTGGGTGAGTGGTTGGTTTGAAACTTCCAGGGTACAGTGGAGAACGGCGATAATTCTTCGCTAACAAAACTGGTAGATGAGTTTTAAGTCCACGTTTTCGAAGCTGTTGCCTCGACGGAACTTGAATGCAACAGTTCTCGGGCAATCGGCGACATTTTTCTACAGAACAGCCTAGTTGAAGAGTTCATCCTTTTTATGGCATAAAAAGCAGGGCAAGATTGGTATTTCTTTCTATAGTCTTTTTCAACAAGGTACTTCATTCAATTGCATCATCTCTGTTAGGAGTACACTTTGCCTCGTGAACGGCAACAATCAGTGGCAACGGGAAATTTTTCCTATTGCGTAACCAACTACTCCTTTGCTTTTCGCCGTTGCCCTGTGGAGAATCCAGGAGGAGTTAATTTTCGTTGTTCCCATTTTGAATCAACAACCGCTGCCAGATCAGTGCTCAAGATTCTTTTACCTTTGCTCATCACTAATACTGATGTTCGTCTCGGCTGCCCATTTTCATACCTTGTTGTCAACGCTGTCGTTAGTATGATTTTATGAATCACTTAATCCCATGGTAAAATAGTCCGGATCGGAGAAAGTAGACAAGCTTTGCTACCTGGGCAGCTATATCTCACCTGGCAGACGCATCAGAGATGAAGTGTCGGCGCGCATAAAGAAAGCTCATTTGGCATTTGCCAACTCGAGACATCTGTGGCACCGTCGCGACATCCGGTTGCCTGTGAAGGGTCGAGTATATGTTGCAACAGTTCGGCCAGTTCTGCTTTTACGGTGCAGAGACTTGGCCATTACGGGAACAGGATAAAAAAAGATTGTCGGTGTTCGAACACCGTCTAGATTGCATTGTACGAGTCTGGTGGGGAAACAGGACTAGCAATGTTGAGGTTAGGCTCAGAGTTTTAGGTAATCGCGGTGGTCCATTGGAACAGGTAGTCGCCCTCCATAAATTACGCTGGTTGGGACGTGTTGCGCATGTCACCAGATAGGTTGCCACGGCGAGCGATGCTTGCCGAAGCAGGTAGCGGTTGGAAAAAAATGAAGGGCGGTCAAGCTAAGTCTGAGCATGAGGGTAGGAAAACCTTGACCAGGAGACTAGGTCCCATAGTTTCCGTTAGGCTCCCTGTGTGGGGACCCAGAGATTATGGTCACCGGTGGTTAAAGACACTGACCGATATGGCTGGCTGTCGCAAACAGTGGCGCTCATACATCTACTCATTATTCTTCCGTCTATGAAAATGTGCCACCTTCCGCTTAAATCGTCTCTCAACATTCTAATCATCATTCTGCTATTTTATCCAAATGGGCAACCAAAACCAGCGCACGAAAATGCATGGCTAATGGTTGTAAGAACTGAACTGAACTGAAAAGTTGTCACGGAAATAAACAAGTTCGCTTTCGCTTGGTACAATACCACGTCTATTGTTGGGGGTTCTTTTTGTGGTTCACCTCTCCAGAGTTCACATTTTCAGTTCCTTAAACTGAATCATATCTCTCCGGTCTTTGGAGTTTTTAGTGTTCATTTGTTCATCGCACTTATGGCGTGTAAACGAGAAAAAGGTATCGGTTTTTCGGATAAATTTCCTTAGACAGGCGAATTGCAAGTAATATTCTGAGCACGCACAATGATTTCTAGTCGATTGTCGTTTACAGATATGCAATCGATAGAGAACGTAAGAGAAAAGAAGGCCGTTGAAAAAACTTTACCCGAACAATCAATAGTGCATGCATCCAAAGCAGAGAAAGTAATTGTGTCTATCAAAATGGTTAATTTCAGCTCAACAGAAATACTATCTAGTCCGTGACTCTTCCTCACGCACAGAAGTTAAACTGGACAGTCTCAGTGTTTTTTGGTTAGCGTGATAAACAGAGTGTTAACGACCGTCGTCAATGCATGAAGGTGGTTTTCAAACGTGTCTGCAGTGAGTAACCATTTCAGATGGTAGGGTTTAGTCAATTGGGAACGATAGAAAGAGAGCGAGTACACAGAATAACTTCAAAACGTACGAAATAATGAACAAATGTGGAGAGCAGAGAAGATTTTAGGATTTTCTCTGGTTCATGACGTTCGTTGTATACATCTTGAGAGATGTAGAAAATAAAACTGTTTTCTGCCCCTAAATCGAAACTAGGCTTCGCAATGATGCCGAAAAATCGGGACGAACTTATTGCTGCTGGGCTCTTCCTAGTAGATCCAACGGTTATTGAAGACACCGTTTGTCTCGTCGTTGAAAACGCTGTGGTCGAAATTCGATGGTAGTGGTTGATATTCTACTGCAGCATCTTGCTCAAAGGTAACCTTATTTTCGTTGTGAACAGTGGAAACCAAGTCTCCTAATGAATCAGACTGTTTACAATTATCTGGCAGTCGTACTCTGGTGTACGTGGCGTTGCATTTGAGCAGTTTCATTTCCTCGGAACATCGATTGCTATTTTTTAGTAATACTCCGTTAGTATTTAGGAGGCAGTTAGTAGCAACAGTTCCAGCTGAAGCGTGACAATTTTAAAGAAATGGACGCTCGCGGAATGTCGCATTAATTGCCGTGCTAAGAAGAACACAAGTAGAGTGTAAAGCATCGAGAAAAAACCTCTTCATATTATCGAACTTTTAGAGTTTGAGACGTTAGAGCCAATTAGACGTTTGACTTGCCCGATAGACCGAGGATTGTAAGTAGTATGATGAGTGATGACTATATCAGTTGATATCTATCCGTAATCTGAAACGTATGCACTCAGCTCGCACGATCTGTCCCCATCTTACTTCAAGGATGGAGGGTCAGCCTTTATCGTGGAGTTGAAGAAATTCTGGGCTCACCAAGCGCGAGGGAATAAGTTCGAACCCAATGCTTTTAATCCATCATCTTACCGATTTACAAGAAAGGTGGTAAATCCTCTTGTGAGACCCACCAAGGGATTATTTCAGTCATTATCGTCTCTAACTGGGGAGACAATAGAAAAAATTTTCCTGTCTGGGCAACTACATCTTAACCGGTGGACGCATCACAAATGAAGTGTTGGTAGGCATACAGAGGGCTCTGTTGGCCTTGACCAACTTGAGGCATCTCTCGCACCGTCGTAACATCTGGCTGTCAGTGAACGGTCGAGTGTATCGTGTAGCAGTTCGGCGAGTTCTACTTTACGGTGCTGAGACTCAGGCATTAGGATAACACTACAAATACTCAATATTGATTGTGATTATATACCAATTCGCATTCTCCTCACAATGATCACCCGAATGTACCGAAACTTTGAGCAATACATAAATTTTGTTTAACAAAATTGTATTATTTTTCTGGATTTTACTAAATGTCACAAAGCGCGAATTCTTCGGCCGCATTCGTGAAAAATGTGGCGCCNTGTGGCGCCAATGTTATGAAGTTGGGTGTCGTTGTTCCAATACCGCTACCTGCATTGCGCGGGTCTGGTGGGGGACACGGGACGAGCAATGTTAAGTTTAGACAGAGTTTTAGGTAATCGCGGTCGCCCACCGGGACAAGTGGTCGACCTCTATAGATTACGCTGGTTTGAGCATGTTTACGCATGTCGCCATATAGGTTACCACGGCGTGCGATGTTTGCCGCGGCAGGCATTGGTTGGAAAAAGCAGATGGTCAAAGACTTGGCATGAGGCTATGAAAACCCTAACGAGGAGACTCAGTCATATAGGTCGCATTCAGATTTTTGATAGGCACTCCGAGATCGTGGTAACCGGCGTTTAGAGACACTGAGTGGTATGGATGAGTGTCGTGGTGGTGCTATGCATCTGCTCATTGTCCGTAACACCTTGGTCTAAACGAATTCTTCATTTTCGTCTTCACACTGCCCTCAACATTCCAGGCCTCCATCTATTTATTCATCGAAATGGGCAACCAAAAGACAGCGCCAAAAGTGCCACACGAAAGCATATGGTGAATGGGGGTAAGAACTGAAAGTGCATAGATATGTTCAAACATACTACGTATCACGATTTATGTCATAAACAATGGTCTTCAAAAGCCTCAGTATGGTCGGGAGAGGTGTCTTGGGTTGTGGTTGGTCGCCCTCCCCTTGCATCTCACGAAAGGCTCCTATACGACCCAGAGTTTTAAAACAGTCCCCGCTAAGGAAGTCCTGCTCACTATCTTCTCCTGGCGGAGGGGTTTTCGTACCAAAGTGAGAGGACGAAAAGCAATATTCCTGGAAGTTCACCCAGACGAACCGGCTAAAAATCCTGATTCCAAACTAACCAAGAAGAGGCGTACGAACCACACATTCCTGTCTGTGATAGTAGTCACCGACTCGATTGGGTATGAAAGTGTATTGAGCACGTTGGACGTTTAACCCCTTCCACACACCGCCCCTTTGCCTTGCGGCTCAGACTCTGGTCAATCAAAGGCTCCGGTTGTGAATCCTTCAGCGAACTTCACCTGTTTTAACTTAGGCAATCTGACACAAACAAACCATAGAACTTTCTCTTTTTTTAAAGGATTGTTGTACTATGATTCGCTTGGCATAGTCTGGATTCAGACGCATGAAGCACAGTGTCGCTGCATATCAGCTGGTACCTACTTCAGACAAATACAATGTTTTAAATAGTATTGGGAAATACAATTCAAAATAAACAAACATGAATGGCGGAAGGGTCACCAAGGCAAAGCCCTTCTGTTGACACGAAACTGATTTGTTTCGACGGATCAAAATCGCCTTAGCCTCAAGCCAAGTCTTGGTTTGACCATCGTTTACTTTTTTCCATCCACTGCTTGCCTCGGCAAACATCGCACGCCGTGGTAAACTATTTGGTAACTTGCGTAAACATGCCCAAACCAAACGTAATCCATGAAGTTCGACCACTTGCATCAGTGGGTGACCGCCCATTACTATATCCGTTTGGTTGATCTAGATGTGATCCTGGAAATCATGCTGCTTGTTTAATTTAGTCTAAACATGACTCATTTTTCCGGTTAGTACATGTCCATGCAAATTAATGAGTGGTTGGTTGGTTAGCTCCTGATGATTGCAGTTACACTTGTTCAAATTAAACGTTGTGTTTCCGTAGTCCCCCCAATGATATGATTTGTTTTTCTTTTTCTTAACAGAAATCACGCCATTAATGCGTTTCGCACTATGCTGCAGAAGTTTTGAACGGTCAAATTTCGGTCTGATTATGTATATATGTAAATACTGGTTAGCAAATTATCAATACTGTTATGTGTTTCTGTGCCTTTGCATTACCCGAAGCATCTGGAATACAAAAAAGGTTCATTCGATTCATCCGACTTTTCGTTCTTTCTATAACTTACGATCAATTACGATCAAAGATCCGTCCGGCCTAGTAGTGACAGGTTTATTGCGCCAGGACTCAAAGAACTACTGCTCAGCATGTGATATCTTGTTATCTCTATTGGTCAGTGTCTTTGAACTGATTGTGTGGAATTGAAACGACCACTGTAAGCTGTATTCTCAGCATTTTGATGAGGTCCTGCAGGGAACCGATTTACCCTCACAGATTGCGTGAAGATTATAAGTTTTAAAACTCAGGTTCGCTGTGTTTAACATGACAAGGGTGTCAGTATGATAGCTCAAGTTTCGAGGGGGGTTCAAGAATTGATATATGGGAACGTGCGTTTGATTATGGTATTGGCAAATTACCATCAAGAGCGTCCTTCGATTTGTGGATCTGACTTCGGTGTTGATGTAATAAGGCAAACGGATTGGTAAAGCCGTGTTGTGTAACTCCTTAGCGTTGCACTGCACAGTTTTCATCAAAGATTGAATAAAACTACCCAGCTTGTGTGAGAACATGCAGCACAGGGAACACAGATTGACAAAGGTCTATCCGTACATGCCAGGAGAATACCTCTTTAGTGACCGCGTTGAGCTCGTATACCGGGTTAAGTCCTCGCTTCGTTCTTAGACCAGTGGCTTGAAGCTACTCATGCACACCAGTCTCACAGCTACATACTTCCAGGACACGATCGAAAAGAATTTTAAAGATTATCCAGAAAAAATGAGGAAGTGCATGAGATTGGCTGATCGAGAATCATATATTAAGTATACGAAGAAAATCGTTAGTTGCTTGATTGATACAGAATTCAACATAGGAGAATTATAAATTACTACCAAAAACGTTTCATTGTGCATTTGCGTATGATACCCTGTCTAAGAAAGGATTTTGAACACCAGCAGTACCGGAATATATTGAAAATATTCACCATGGAAGAAACTGTTATCAGTCACCAAGAACGCACTATACTCGAAGCAAAAATAATGGCCTTGAGTTCCCGGATCAGGAAAAGAATACCGATCCAGAGACCAACTGAACGGCTGGTATTCGGTGCGCAGTGCTAACTTATAACAGCTTTCGCACCCAACTTCACAACAAAACAGCAACTGATGAACTTGCTAACCGGGACCGGTTCACGCTGTTGACGCCAATGCCTATTCATCCAACGCAAAGCTCTTACCGAAGAACAAGGAATGCACTACTTGGACATTTACTTGTACAACTCTACCCAAACCCACAGCGCAGTGACGATGAGAGAGAAGAGAAAGAGCGTAATCATTGGAATGTGTTTTATCGCTCTACCGTTAAGTCTTACACGCCCTCGGTGACAGTCGACTTCGCCTCACGCTGCGAACGAATAGGGTGCAGAAAATGTTGCATTCAGCTTTCTCCTCGAACCAATGATCCTACTCAACAGACCGTAAGGCAGGTGCACGTACCAAAGAAATAATCCTGCTGGCCTATGAGGGGCGGATAATACGTCAGTAGTTTTTATCCATGGAGTTCCCGAAAATCGGATGATCCAGGCACATGTCTGCAAAATGATTAAGGGATGAGGATTCATTTATTCACTATTACAACAGTCTCTCGTTCTCCAACCTACCGCGGAGGAAAATAAATTTAAAGTGGGGAACATCACAAACGATAACGATTGTTTTACAGTCACAGTACGAAAACAGGGGCAAAGGACCGCAAGCAATGTTCTGTGGAACTACACGGATTCCAACACTCAAGAGGTATCCTTTGGCCGAAAATATTGCTACCGCACCACAACCGGTAGACAAGATTCAACAAGCTGTCCTCAAAAGCTTCCTCTAACCGAACAGCAGCCTAGCAGGTTTCTACCGTGTCAACAATTACATTGTTTATATGGCGATTCCTGAGGTTGTATTGAAAAGTCTTCAGAATTGGAACTGCGGATGGGACATTGTGGTCACAGAAACAACTCTAACGACCATTATGATAGTTCTTAGATCCTACAAGTTGTTGTGGGCTACTACTCTATTCTTACCAACAAAGTACAATTGGTCTCGCCGTGGCGTCCAATGCCTTATAGTGTGAAGTAGCTCCATCGAAAAACGATGCCTGTCTGATCATTGACATACCACACTTCATTCACAGACTCCGCCTGTGAAAAAACATTTAAATCATATGCAGTCAATCTCTTGCCATGTTGTACTCCTCAGGTGTTCGAAAAAATGAGCACATTCCAGAAGCTGTGACATGTTGGGGGAGCAGTAGATGATGCTTAGTAGGACAAAAAAATCGTGCGGTGTATTGGTGACAAAATAAATAAGGTCAGTGAAAACTACGTAACCTTCGTCATTGTTTTTTGTTATATGTAACGGCCTACTGTTTTGCTAAAGTCGAGTACAAGACATACAGTCTCATGGAACCTTGATGTATCACAGAAATTTTTTTCTGATGTGCCCAGATTAACATATGATAAATACTTTCGGCATTCAGCTCTTTTACAATATATGTCTACCCCGAATTAGAATTGGCTATGGAGTCCAGTTTGATTTACGTTTTGAGTTAAATGGTATCATGAAATTAAGGCGCAGATGACTATTCAGACTAGGTCGTATGTTTGTGGCCATATGCTGAGATCTCCCAACGCCAAATCAAAGCAAGGTTAGCGTTTGCTAATCTGTGATACCTATGGTGCGGGCGCGACATTCCTTTGACTCAATGGGTGTGTATTCACAACGGTACGCGCTGTGTAGCTCTATGGATGCGTAAATTGGGCTGTACGAGCCGAACATGTCCAGGGACTATCCGTCTTCGACAACCGCTGTCAGTGCGACATATGGTGGGAGTATCGCGTGAGTGACGATGAGGTCAGACGACGTTTGTTAGGGTTGAGACAAACTATGCTACTACAATATCTGTGGTATCTGGGGCATGTCCTACTGTTATAATTCCAGAAGACTGCTTGTGGAGGATATTCGTTAATCGCCACTAACGGTCAGGATATGGTTACAATGTTATTCGTATAACAAAGTACCTCATTTGGGACAAGTTTGCGGAATTCCCGCAAACACAGAATATGTAATGGAACGGTACACTATCGGATGTGTATTCCTGTGTTAACCGCACCAAACAGCAACAGTTTCCTCCAACAGTTCTTGTTCATATTTGTTCGTTGAAAGAGACCGCTGATCTCACCATTTTGCATACTACTCAAAAGTGAGTAGTATCTCACAACACTACAAGTACCTAAGCTACATCTGTCCTACCGGTTGCTATTTGTAAACATTGGTCCGGACTGAATGAAAAAGCGAGGTGAGCAAGGTACGATGTGGCATTATCGGGGTCAGGAGATTGTGTTCGGATCTAACTTCTGGTCGGGGACACAATAATTCAGATTCTCCTTGACTGGAAACGCTACGGGATACGGATTTCAACTGAAATTATTTAAAAACGCCAGATACATATCATGAGATCAGCGTTGCCTTGTAAATAAATTGTAGCGAATTCGGCAACCTCGAATGAGAACGAATTTTCGTAATTAGTAGGCAATCGGGTGTGAATTTGGTTCAGCTGATCTCTGAAAGCGCTTGTGTCTCTTGTGTTACATTTCAGACGCAGAATCAGCGCTTAACCAAATGCAACTTTCAGTGCCCGCGAATTTGCACTAGAAACGAAAGGAGTGATCACCGTCGGGACAGCAGAGTT
>UZAN01056926.1:0-13224 GCA_900618425.1 Echinostoma caproni
GGCCGAGAGGATTCTCACAGATCCGGACTACCTATTGCATGGAGAACTGACACGATGTCATTCCCATCGTTCAACACGCTCCCAGTTCCGCCAAATTTCGTCTCGAATTAATGCATACCGCAATTCACCCATACCGTATTTTGCTCGTCTACTCGCAAACAAAGAGCGAACAATAAGTGAACTTTGTCTTAACCTTGGATTATGAATGTCCCCATGCCTGCGAAAACTTCTCTCCCCGTTGATTATGTACATTGTGACGGTTAACGTGTATGATTTTTAACTGAAATGTGAGCCCCAGCGCTTGCAAAAGTTATACACAATACACAATTGGGGTTTAGTTTTGTGAACAGTGTCTACTATCCTCTGATTAGTGAGGTATGCACCTGTCTAAAAGCAAAGTTCACTTTAAATGAATGAACGGAACAGTATTCACCTTTTATTATATCACTTTTTAGTTTAAGTCAGAACTTTGAAATGCAAAACTGTTCACCTTTTGTCTCACTCACATTTGGGATATTTACCTACAAAGGTTGGCGCATTGCAGAATTCCCTTGTAATGCCGTCACGCGGCGCTCGATTCGTCGGTAATGGGGATAGCAAAACACCACGATAGGTGGCAGTAATACTTGTCGTACCCGACCTATTGTGGCAGGCATCGACTATATGGATAACGATCAAATGGATGCACGGAACGGACCCTATCACTTCAGCAGCTCAGAAGGCCGACGGAGAGCAATTCAATGTGCACGCAGAGGTGATGATTGGATAGAAGTTGTCAAACACCTCGACATTAGGATCAAAATATGCCGTAGCATTGTATTCACGGATGGGAAAATAGCACACAAAAATGCAACTTACACGGCACAGTTCAACAACACTTTGGTAGGTGTTTTTATTGCATTTCTACCGAGCTACCTCACGGCAACCGCCACTGAGCAACCAGGTGTTCCACTTGTTTTAGCTTTGACAATGTGCCCGTTCCTCGGAGTGTTCTGGATGTGCAGTTACTCGCCAACCACAAAATTTACTTTCTTCTAACATGCAGCCCTCTTTTAACGGGCTACAAGAGGCGTTTAGTAAGTTTCCAACAGGTAATTTTAGGCGGCGAAAGTTTGGGTTAGTCCATTCGGTTTTGCACAGGCACCAGGCACTGTTGATGATCTGGGGGTCGGGTTTCACTCCTTGTGAGATCGTTGTGTGTCCAGTGCTCATTGTCGGTTATCATAAACATCAAATATGTAAGCTTTTTAATATCATGATTCGCTTTTTCTTCACCACAATAAAAGGTGGATCACCGAAATCACTAAAGATCTCTCAAACGATACGAACGCGCCGTTTACATCTTCTACAATCAATATATGAGGCGTTCGATGCAACTACGGCGGTCTAATGTGCAGCAGACGATCACCATAGTTCATTTCTTAGCCAACCTCTACACAATAAACATTTGTAGAAAATAAACTTCTCCAACATCCCTTGATCTCAGAATAGTTTGATACATTTTGTCAAATTCTCCTACAACAGCTTGGCTAAGGTTTGTGTGTCTAGCTGAAGGACTGCGGATGGTAGCTAAGGTATTGCGAGTTTTGGTTAAAGAATTGTGGTTTAAGAAATGCGTCTTTTAACTGAATTTCAAATGGAAAAGGTGAAATCCAAGTCCATTAAACGATTATTCGCATTTTGAACTGGGTGAACTATTTGGGATAAGTTTAGAATAAGATTGTGGATATTCCATGATGTACCTGGGTTGTTGCTGGTTTTTTTTAACAAAGCAAGATTATATGTCGATTGTGAAAATTTCAGTAGCCTCGGTGGGATTCGAACCCACGCATGGACACCGCCTACGCTTTGTATGCGCATGCTCTACCAGCTGAGCTACGAGGCCACGAGGCTACTGAACTTTTCACAATCGACATACAAACTTCAAATCTGCCAAACAACTATTTGAACAAAGCAAGATTAATCAGCGGAATAAAACATTTGATCTCTTTGCATCGACGGTAAATTGGTAAATTTTCAGCTCCAACGCATAGGTAGGCGCTGCGTTTGGTAGTTTCTTTTCAGGTAATTCTTCCAACATTTTAAACTGGCTACTGGTGTAATCCTTCTTAGTTTGCAAAAAACAACATAACCAGAACACACCTACAAATGGTAACTGGAATATCCCCCACCTGATGTGAAAAGGTGGTGATCCGGGCCTACGAGATGACGCATAACCTGGAGCGACGCGTTACAGATTTAGGGCAACTGTGATCAATCAAATTTCATGGATGACGTCAGCAAAGATCGTACATGTCACTGCATCTGATTTCATACGATAAGTAGGTTGTACCAGCCAATCAGAGACCCGTCGGTCTAGACAGAAACAGAACGATGTAAGTAATACTGGAACGCGATTGGTAGAGTCCTGGATAACCAATGAACCTATTTTGTAGATATTATTGAATCTTCCTTATTTCTTCCAATAACCTGGCTGCTACTCATTTGGCCTTTTCCTCGCGTCTAAATTACATGGAATATTGCGTACTAGTGCCAGTGTTGTCCAGTACTTGCGTGACGTCCGTGACTGCTAAGCAATGATTTGTATTCCGTTATTTGCGTTTCGTGTTCATTGAGTGTTACTACTGCTACCACTACAACCACCATAGAAAACTAAATGGCAAAATGTGTCACTGACATGTACAGTAGCAAATGAACTGTCAGTATCCGGAATGTGAGCCAATTGGAAGGTAAGTGTTGGTCAACCAGAACTAGGGAAAAAACGCAATGTTCAGGTTCCAAATTGATAGACGAACATTTTCTCTGCCGGGGATTCACTGTCCACTGATAATCCCCACAACCTCGTGGGTTTGTTTTTTCCATCGGCCTTCATCACCACCGCAATTGGTGTTTCCCCCCAGAGTTAGGGGTGATTCAAGACGTTTCCAGAATGTCACGTCATCATCATCAATTTCCATTTTGGTGTGTTCTATCCTTATAACCTCGGATGCATTGGAACACTGAGCTATACACCGTTGTTAGCGAACCCGCAAAGTTAGTGTAGCAGTTGTGCGATATGTCTCTACGGATTGGTTCAAGAAGCGCATTGTTCAGTGAGCTGGAATAGATGCACTGATCACGGGAACCAGGATCAGAATTGGACTGAGCCAGGTAAAATCAATAATTTAAATAAACTGCAAATAAATAACAGTATCTGGGCAGACGGGTTTTTATTGCCTCCGTGCATATGATGGATTCACCAACGTTTGTGGCGAGGATATATTTATGTCATGCGAGTGATTTCCGTGTTTTCTAATTAAGTATGAATGGTTGGTATTCATTCCTGGATCCGAGGGTATAACCAAGACTTCTTTTATCTACTGGTCCCGGCGACTATGCCACAGTACAGCGGGAATACACTCACACCTGCATCTAATGAGTTTTTTCCTATGCAGGCTGGTGGATATCTCGCAATCGACCCGTGAGACATAAAGTGTGGTTTTCATATGATGGGCAAATCGTGTGATGCGCGCGGCCGCGATTCACATTTGATTGCGTGACTTTCAGCCCACTATTCTCTAGCAGTTTTGCAACCATAGAAAATAGTTGCTCCCCTGAATGGGCACCATCGTCCGAACGCATCGACTGCTTATTCATTAGGAAAACAAAACGACAGCATAAATTATTCTCGGAATGCAAGAACAGACTGAACATTACCCCGTTGTTAGCCTAGAGGTCAAACAGACAGTGTTTCGGGGAAGGGGCCAAACGGTATCTCGACAAGGACTCTTGGAAACGCCAATATCTCCGTGAAAAGAAATCCACAATATTACCACAATTAGCGGAAAATGATGCCGATGGACTCTACTGGATACCTTTTCGGATGATGTGCTAATATTTGAACAGTTTTCATGCTGGTTTGTTTGCTCAATACTAAGTAGGCTCATAGTAAGATGTTAAGTCTTATTCATCGTAGTACTCTCAGTTCACACTAGAGAGTAAAAAAACCTGGAATTAGAAGCGATTAAATAT
The DNA here is from genome assembly GCA_900618425.1 of Echinostoma caproni. Classification (NCBI taxonomy): domain Eukaryota; kingdom Metazoa; phylum Platyhelminthes; class Trematoda; order Plagiorchiida; family Echinostomatidae; genus Echinostoma; species Echinostoma caproni. The sequence goes on from UZAN01056926.1 coordinate 4,012, forward strand.
TTGAAGGTAACCCGAAAACCACTAAGTAACATAGATAAGAAGAAATGTAATTTATGCAGGAGTTATTATTCAATCAATTTGGTTCTGAAATCTATTACTTAATGTACCGCAGCGCCACATATCGCTTACTTTGTGCTTAATGGTCAAACCATCTGTTATTCCACTAAAGCCTAGTTATACTTCCGCACTCACATAGTGGAAACAAATATAAGTATGCTGGCGTTTTCAATCATTTGATTGATTGATTGAAATCAACGAATAATTGGACTTTATTATGTTAACTTAACCAATTTTTTGATTCACAATCGTAATGGTTGAAGTGGTTCCGAACTGACGACTTTCAGAGTCAAATAGTGTCCAGTTAACCGGGAAAGAACTAATGTGCTCTCTATCTGTCGGTTCCAGAAGTAGATGTCGGTCGATCAGGAACATCCGGAAAATGGTGGAGCTGGTTCCATTCTGACCTCTCCTCCAGACCAAAAGGGAAGAAGCCGCTTTCTCTCTCTCTCTTTCTCTCTCTCTCTCTATATATATATATATATAGAGAGAGAGAGAGAGTTTCATCAACAGTGTGAAATGATCGAACCCATGGGGATCGAACCCGAGACCTAACCAGCATAACGTAAGTGTACCACCCTCTGCAACACCGGGCAGATGATCAGACCGATTTTTTTATTTTGCTTATGCACTGTTTAGCATGGGCCATGGGCGAGCCTGTTACAAGCATCTGACCATGTCGAATTTAGCATTAGTCTCCGAGGTTAAGACAGTTGCAAACACTCTAATCCGACTGATCACTGCATAAGCGGTGTTGCTATACCCTATATAATGAACGTTAAAAACGGTTTAATCAGCTGCCTCTTTTTAGAGTTACCTTCTGCTTATACGTCCTGTAGTGAATGTAGTAATGGTAGTAATAGTATGCNACTGAACTCGGAATACGAATCACTGCTTAGTAGTCACGGGCTTCACGTAAGCACTGGGCCACCTTGGCACTTGCACGCAATATCCCACGTAACCGAGACACGAGCAAAAGGCCACAGGAGTAGTAGTTTCCCTATTGAAAGAAATAAGGGGGAATAAATAACATGTACAGAATAAGATCATTGGTCATCCGGGCCTCTGCCAATCGCGTTCCAGTATTCCTGGCGTTGTTCAGCTTCTATCTGGGCAGCACGGGTTCTCATTGACATGCAGTCCAGACGCTGTCGCACGCACGCACTTTTCTGATGTCACCCGGGAAGCTTGGTTGTCCACAGTTGTCCTAAAACTGTAACTCGTCGCTCCGTAGTATGCGTCATCTCGCAGGCTAGGACTACCACACGTCCCGGGTTCAAACTTTAGTTAGGTCAACAGATTGCCACTGCTGATGAGACAAAATCAGGTCGAAACAGCTGTCCAGGTCTTCCTTGCTTTTCATTTCACGCTTCATTTTCTCTAGGCACGACGAACTTTACAGCATATTTTTGCGGTGGAGCAGTCATCTTTTTCATACTCATCACCCAATTTTTGACATAATCAACTCCGAGATGTTTTAATAGGAATCTATGGAAACAGATATGTGAACATTTCATTCAGGTCGTTCATTGCTAATTGCGTACAAAATAGGTTTCTTTACACTACTTCAACAAAAGTGAAACAAAGAACTTACCGCGATGTGAACGAATCATTCAATATGGGACAATTTGTAAGCTAAATTTCAATATTCTACCCAAACGGATTATCTTAAAATGTCTTGGGGAACCATCTGTCTGTGATAAACTGAGACTTAATAAAGCATGTTCACAGGATCCGATAATCCATANCTACATGTTAAACAGAAAGAGAGAGAGAAATAGAGAACGAGAACCAACCCGAGTCGGTAAACAGTCACATTGTACGTGCTTATTTCACCCTGAACCCGGTCAATCTATAAACAGTGCCAAATCGTTATGCGAACGCGTCCTTTGAAGGTGCACTGTACCCTCTCTGTCGCTTTCTCTGTCCAATAACTCAGTTAGCATGTCACTGTCACAACTTGTGATTACACTGTGAGCGCCCGGATTTCCGCATCGTTTAACTATTTGGTACCAGCCACCCCGATCTGTTCACTGGTGACTTCACCTTTAACGAGATTCCGTGTACACACACTCACACCAACACCCACACACCGCGCGCGCATGCACGCATACAACCATGGACTCCCGGATTCATCATTCCGACGTACGATCGCATGCTAATGAAGGAGTTATGTATTCGTGTGTTGACCAGCGCATCGAGTGCACACTTTAATTGATACACCGCGATGGTGCGGGTGGGGTGGAAGCTATCTGGGGTAGCGGCGTTTCAGTCGGGTAGATAGTGGACCGGTCACCTCGCTCTTATTCGCGTATACGTAAGCTAACAGAAGAGAAAACACACTTTTACAAACGTTAATGACCCGAAACGAAGTTTTACATTTTCTTTTCTTTTGGCGCATCACAAGTGCTGGTGTCCCGATCATAGAAATTTTATTGATCAAGCAAAGTCCTGAAATCCATATTGTGTTCAGTTTTACCAGGGGGAAACGACTGGCTCAGATTGAACATTGAACACGCTTATTTATAAGTGTAACCCCGACAAAGAGTTGATTGTTATTTGCTAACTATAGACGGAATGCTGAATATTTACAATGACTTGTTTAGTCTCATTCATATAGAAGGTTGAGATGTGAATCCTAAGGTGATCGACTAGCTTTACGGACTGCGTTAATGTGATGATCATATCCTACGGGATAGCGCGAGTCAAGGAGCTTCGCGATACAGTTTCTGGACAACGGATCCCAGACCAATCGTGTCAACCAATCAGAATTCGTGCGGTCCAAACAGAAGCTGCATGACGTTAAGAATACAGGCAGACGATTGGTGGATACCTGTATAACCAATAAACTTCCATCGTACGTCATTTAACACCTTCGGTTTTTTTTCGATAAACGAACTGCTACTTATGTGGCCTTTGTTTGCGTCTCGGTGACGGCCGATGCCAGTATGCAAGTAATCGTGCGATTCAGTGTTCCACTTACGCCCGTGATTTATGATTCGTGATTGGTAATTCGTAAATTATGATCTGTGCCTACTTCAACTATTAGAGTTAATCCCGAACTATTCACAGTCATTTCGTGAATTCGAAAAGAGCTAAGCAACTCCACTGTTCGATGTTCGTATATCAAACACGTCGCACGCCGCAGTTGAGTTCCCACAGCATTTGGTACATCCTACTTTTTAGTAAGTTATCCGATTCACATAAAGTAGTCTTCAGAAAGTGCAACAAAACGGAATTTGGATATTTGAGGAGGTGAGTTTAAAAGCTTTCAGAATTTCCCGGCGGACTGTATCTATATATAATCGCGATGTGAGTTATGAAATGCTGTTTTCGGAGATTAAAGGGAGCTGTGTAGACGGATGCCTACCGCTTTTGCTTTGAATAGAATCTAACAGCAAACCAGTCGTGAAAGTCAACCGCAAAAGTGATGCCGGGGTGGAATACCTTGGTGTACTATAGTATAGCACAGTTTGTTTCAGTCAGGTATGAAACCACTATTTTGGTGTGTTGTTCAGCCACGCAGGGCAGTTTTCATGAACCATTTCGGACAATCATCTAACCCGGCCGCCTACGTACTTTGTTACACAGGAGCAAGTGAACGAGTATGAACTACATAAGACCATAGAGATAACAACTTTATCCTCCGATCGCAAAAGCGCGATTAGCTTAGATGTGAACTACACTGTGAAGGTTACTGCACAGGACGTCTTATCATTGGAGTTCGGTAATCTCAATAAATCAAAAATGCCCACTGAAATTTGGAAAACAATGTCGGGTAGACGAAACGAACTGTTTTTTACCCATTTATCCAATGGCCATTACAATTACACAAGGTTACTTGGGTTCTTCGATCTGGTTTCGATAGCACCAAACTCCGTGCAAAAGTTTCGCTAAATTTATTCACCTGATACTCATTTCGGTTGTCATTGGCGCGTCCTCGGAGGGCTGTTGTTGGGTTTCTTCATCCGAAATCATGCCAAAGCTAAAACTCGAACGAACTGCTTCTGGTTGCACACGGAGGGGAAGGGGGCCGGATCACGTGTTTGGATAGCTATCCCCTCAGCTGCGCACAGAATGATAAACCGAAGTCGTTTTGGCAGAGACGACGTAAAGTGATAAACGATGCGGAAAGCCTGATCAACATTAACACTGTGCCATGTCTCCAGTACGTGTTGACGGATAGCACTTTTCGCCAACCTACTTTTCCCGAATCTCATTCAGTCAGGACAGTTTTCGCGTGTCCTCTTTGACATCTACCTCGTAGTTCGGCCGATGCAGCTCGCTTCACAAGGCCAAGTGAACGCGTATAGGCACATGTATGCGGTCTGAGGGAGCGGCTTATCTTTGTGGTGATATTCATGTGCAGCTCAACTGTGAGCTGCAGAGAACTTCGGAGACAACCCCATAATCACATCCAGGATGTCTCTCTAAGCATCACACGATGCATTAAACCTCCTAATTGACGAACGATACAGAGATCCAGGAACGACAACTGGTTACCAATAAAATCACACCATCTATTTCGGAGGGGATCACACAAAAATACTCGTCTATCACTCGTGCGTGCATTGCACAATCATCCATGGATGATAGAGTTGAATTGGTTTTGAGTTTCACCGCGAACATATTCGCTAGAAGCTAGTCCAGTGGAGACCACGTGGCCAAATCATCCGTTTGTCGATAGATACGCCATTCATGATTGAATCGGAAGCTGTGTCTGTGTGCGGAAACAACTCAGTTGTTTTAGGTCATCCGGAGGAAGGTTTATCTATGCATTGCATATAACTGCGCAGATATTTAAGCACTTGGCTGATCAGCGAACAAAGAGTTGAACTACACCATGTGCGATTTTCAATCTACCGGGTTTATGCCCCGAACTCTGTTCGGAAAAGGTGAACGCATCTTCCACACCGCTCTTGGTTGTCTCGCATTCAGGTTAACACTTTGTTCGGATAGGACATTGTGAATTGCACATAACCAAAATCGTTTCTAATGGTTTATTCTCAAACATACAGTCCCAGTTGGAACAATGTTTGAAAGTAGGCGCATCAATGATCGTAGCGTTGTGAGACACTACTCATATTTGTAAGTAGTTCGCAAAAGGATACTACTGGCATTTTCTTTTAACTGAACGTTAATTAAGCAATATCCTGACATTTATTCATAATAAATAACTACCCTCTTGTAGACATTACCTTGTGGAATTATAACAGTAGTAGCGAACATATAATTTGAGTCGTGCTATTCCTTCCCGCTTATTTGGTGAATTTCGATCACCTACCGAACATTCATCTTCGCTATTTCCCATATGTTCGTAAAATTTCATGGGATAAAATGCTGCAGGTAGTGTTATCTCAAGTGTAATCACCTTGAAACTCTGATGCTATAGTAACAGGCATTCCCTAAGGTTTGCTTGAGTTTTTCTAGTGGCAATTATGAAGAGGAAAGTGGGCCAGAAATTTGTGCACACAGATATTTCCATTTCTGATTCCAAATACATCTGTTTAGATGCACCGTTTGGGAAACTTCACTTTGGTTCCAGAAATAATAATTCCAGTAGCCTTTTGTTCGGATTTCTGCGTCAAAGATTGTACGAATGCTGGGGATTGTGCAGTTGTTGATTGAACCGTATACATATTCTGAAACGGTCTCGCTTGTGCTAAGTGGACATTAAGTGATATTCTGGATTTCAATTGAGTAATGGAGGATTTGATTCAATTTCAAAGGTGAATTTGTCGTGTATGTAGCAAATAAACCGTGAACTAAAAATTTAGGAAGCACTGGACAGCTGTTTCGACTTAGTTAGGTGTCATCCGTTCAGCGAGCGAATCCATTGACCCAACTGGGGATCGAATGCGGGACCTCACAGGTAGAATGCAATGATGCAACCAACTCTGCCACTGGACAGCTGATCAGACCGTTTTCCATTTTCCATTCACACAATATAGCGTAACCCAATTTTGCAATCTTGTTGCGGGCCACTTGAAATAAGTAGTCCGGTTGTGAATATTTCCAAACGAGTAATAACCCGTAGGCTGGTACTGAGATGAGCGAGGTCTGGGGCAGATCTGCACGCTTACTTGATGTGTTGGGTTCTTCAGTTCATTTCGTTGGAAGATCTCTCAAAATTGACTTGGTTTCACCGACAACACACACAGCCATTTGACTGTTTGCCACGTTCTTTACTGTTTCGGTACGAGTTGCAATTGTTTCGCTGGTCCTGACGATTTTTCCGTTTTGCTTAGACATACTATTTGTACGATATACCGTGATGCATAACGGTTGGTAAAAGAAACCCTCCAAACATGTTGAGTTTCCAGGTACATTTTTTCTTCTTATTCCTCTTTTGTTGAAATTTCTTGCTATTCGTGAATTCTGATCATCAAGTGATGATCTTGATTGATGAAAATGTCTTTGATCACTTTTATTGCGTGTTTGTTCTGTCCTACTACGTACGAAGAGAAGGAAACAGCATTACCCCATTCTATGTGTACGTACTATTGGCCAGTTGTCTGCAGAACCAATTCACTCAACAGGTTTCGATCTCTCGAGGAATGAAACCCACATCGCAGACCATGAAGAATGCCTGGTGCCCGCGAAAAGACGAATGGGCTGATCCAAACATTTACCATCTAAATTGATTGAGCCATTCTCACAATGTGATGATCGTCGACCGTGTAGCTCAGGGGTGAGGTTTGAAATTCCTACCCGAAGGTTCGGGGTTAGAGTCATAACAAGGTCACAAAACGTACACAACGTGCATGAGACCCGAACAGGCCGAAACAGCTGTCCCAGTGCTCTTTGTCGGTTTTCACAAACATTTCCATCACGTTTAAAGTATCATCATTTATTTTGTTCGTATCTTAGTATACCGAGCAACTCTCATTGTTGACTTGGAAAATCATCTGTCATATAAGGGTTTTATGACATTCATTTGTTTTTCACTCAATCAATGTATAACTTTTGTCAATGCTTCACAGTAAATTGGCAAAAGTGCTGAAAAGTTAGCCTATTCGGTGAATTAAGCTTAACATGAGTTGACTGACTTGAATTGCTGCCACTGTCTCTCTTAAACCCTACACCTATAAAGTTTGGTTTCCTTCCGACAGTTGGATATTTCCAGTCAATTCAAAACGATTACGGTTCTGCAGAAGATCTTCCATAAAATGAAGAAATCCGACCATTTGTATTTTTAATTCAACGGAATTTTGATTTCCAAAGACAGTCCAAATGATCAAGTGTCCGGTGGAACCGGAACTTCACTCTCACATTTTCACACAACAAAAGTGGAGAAGGTAAAAAATGGCATGAAAAATATTAAGTGATGATAGTAACTGTAATTAGATGAACAAGGAAAATAACACAAGAATCGCCTCAGATTATTAATATAGATTCCATCAAGAAAAAACGAAACGGATTGGGATGATGATGATAATGATGACTAGGTTGACGATGATAATGAACTAACTGCAAAGCAGTGACCAGTCATATGAGCCCAACATTCGGTGATGCATTTCTGAGAATAGCACAACGACGATTGCAAGATCATATTTGTATATCTGAAGTGCGCAATCGATATGTAGACTTTAGTTCGATTCCAAAAGATACCCATAATATCAATTCAAATAAATCACTGTTCACCGTTATTCAACCACCATATCTTTATTCCTATTCGGAGAAGGACAAGTATTTGACGAAGTTTACTACGCCGATATTGCGTTCTATTAAGGAACACAAACCTCTTCAGGGTTCCTCCTCCCTTGAGATTGGTGTTCAGTTCAAATTATTCGGCTTTGCGGATGTCGTCGACATCGGACTTTGTAGCGAATCAAAAGTTCTATTATACTTTCCTTTGCTTATTCACTATCTCCAGATTGCTTTTTCAAAGGTTTTGGGTTTCATGGGTAAAATTGTGGTTCTCATTATTCTCCGAATTAATGAAAATATTTTAGATTTTAACAGTTATCCTCGAAGTGATGATTTGCCATTATCTTTTTTTGAACTCCGATTCAACTCTCTAAAGTACTATTTTCAAAAAAATTGTGCTAATATCATTGTCTTTATTCCCGATCTCATCATCCTTCCAATCATTATCATTATCATCATCATCGCTATCTGAGGAGCGATAAATGTCTCCCGGACGATGAAGCACAGTGCTCTCCGAACAGTGCAAGTTTCAATGAGTGCTTTACCCAATGAGGGCTTAAAAATAAGATCCAACATATTGTCTGAGCCACTGAGCCACCTTGCACTGTGGCAATTTCTGCATGCATAAGATTTGTCAGGGCGAGAAACCGGATCTCTATCCGCTATGAACCTCTCATTTCGGGTGTCCCTCGGATGTCATTGGGTTCAAAGATTCGTGTTGAGCCTTCAACATACTCCGTGGCTCCTACTAAACTCAGTTTCCAATGGACGGTGAAGAAAGATCTGGTCAAAGTTTCACCTATTTAAACATAACTGTTTCATGGAAATCATCGAACGTGGACTGATTTTCTTGATGTACCTAGAACTGGCTGATGCGCCACCACGTATCCTTCTAACATTGGAACTAACTGATACGGTGACTATAGAATCGTACGTGCGATTTGAGGTTATTATTTCACGGGATACGTATCATCACGTAAGGTGATTCAATTTGTGTTTGATGCGGTATTTATTGTGTAAATAACAGTAAATTGCCCTTTCTCCTAAAGCCAATCATTCTTACTGGCCCATTCGTTTAAATTAAAGCAAATCCCTATTATAACAACTTTTTGGATAAAATGACTACAAAATGTTCACCCTGAGATAAAGGAATCAGTCACTCCTTGAAAATCCATGAAGCGATTGAAATGTGTAGAAAGGAAACGTTCTCTCCCATGGTGATCACCATAATTTGTTCCAATTTTATTGCGTAAAAAGCTCAGCGTAACACATGTAATCAGCTGTCAGGCTAACATTACCACGGCTCCCTTCTGGAAAATTTATTGCGCACTTGTATGGTCAATAAACAAGAAGGAAAACAAAATCATCATTTTTTCATCTTGTTTACTGCCAGCAATTGATCAAAATCCCAAATAACTTTTGCTACCAGGTCACACAATCATGACAGTGAACAGTAAAGCCAGTTTAGAGTATCAAGCCAGTTGTTTGTCCATGGAGTCCACGACC
>UZAN01056927.1:2463-13224 GCA_900618425.1 Echinostoma caproni
AGCAGCACCGACAAGAGACACAAACGAACTGCTCGCAATCACACACACACACAACCTGTTGTTGTGGTTGTTCTTTTATTTTTTTAACGAGCAAACCCTCTCAAGCGTCCTAGGACTGAATCAGAAGAGTCAATCTCATTCTGAGGGAAAATGTTTGCCCCCAGAACAAGACTGGATTTAACTACCTTCCTTCCTAGTTGCCTATGTTTGGGCGGTAGGGATTAAGTGGTTAGGTCACCAGCTTCTGACCCCGGAAGTCTCGGGTTCGAGCCGCTCCACCGCTACCCGTCTTCCCCATATCTGTATTTTCCCCGGAAGCAGCCTTTCGTCCCGTTAAATCACTGACAAACATTTGGAATAGAACACAGCGTGGCGAACAAGACTTGTTTTCAGTGATTCATCTATCTCATTTTGGTAATACATCACAATTTATATTACTCTGAGAAAATACGGTAGGGTGGAGATGGTAGTACTTAGTACTCAGAAAAAAAAACTTTAAAAGTTTCGTACGACTCAAAAGGAAGCGAAACTTGATTCTGTGTCTCACCGATAGAGCACGGAAAATCTGCTCAGCTAAGACAATTCACAACTAATCATCATTCTTGCATTAGGTCTTCCAACAACATGGACGCCCGAATCGATTTGTGGGCAAGAGACTAGGACATCAAACTACATAAAATTGCCACTCACCTATGACAAGATGAAATATCAATCCAGAGACGTTGATAACTGCAATCAGTCCTACGTTCCGTGCATCGAACGTCCCTCAGGCTGCCACAAACGGAAAAACTTCCCGTTTTTGTGCTCGCATTCTGCGTCAGCTCTTTTACTTGTTCTTATGGTACATCGATCGCACGAGCAGACGCTTGACTCAGCCAGAGAGTTCGTGAGCATCATCCGGCTTGGTTGCACACTGCGATGACAAATTCAATTGCGGCGAGCGCAATCTGTTCACACCTTATCTCGAGTCAGGTTGGTTGGTTGGTTGACTTGACCAGGGCGTTCCGTCCTCTATACCAGGTTATAAACCTGGCAATCTAGGTCACGGTGGAAGCAGTGTGAATTCACACTCATAACCTTTTTTTATTACACACTTTTCGTGTGATAAACAGCAAACGGGGAAAGCCCCATAGTCACAAGGACCTGCTGTTTTAGTGATGGAAACCGGTAACCTAATCCCCGGGACTAGGAGTGGCGAACCACTCAAGGCCCCAATAGGTTAGGTGTGATATTGAACCGGACGACAGCAAGGCTGCTTGCATCTCCAAAGTTGAGTGGCGGTGGCGGGGCTCGAACCTCAGACCATTGGGGTCCTTTGGCAGCGACTAAACCACTGGACCGCCACCACCTGCGTGGAGCAAAAACAATTTGTGAATTTATTGTGTCTCTCGTGGTCATTCACCCACCCACGTTGAATCCGGAAACCTTAGGCACTATCTCCATCCTCCCATATTTGATCCAGGTTATGTAAGTTGTCATGTATTAGCTAAAGAAGATGAATCACTGAAAAACAAGTCTTGTTCGCCATGCTGTGTTCATGACCACGTGTTGAAATGTTTAGTTGCAAACTACCATGCACGTTTTAAGCCATACTATGGTCCAAACGAGTTGGCTACACTCGAACCGATAGCTTTTCACGGGCTAGCAAAATGAGGAGTAGTTCATTTTGAGACTCTACTCGTACGGATCATCTTCTGTCGATCTGCCGCAGCAGTTTCATTAGAGAAAATCATGACTTCGGTCACTGAACCTTCGATATAAAGACCCTAAAACTGTCCAGCCGTGTCACTGAATGAGAAGTGTATAGTTGTGGATAAAATTCTTTTTTCCTTTGGTGCCAGACAAGAAAACGGTTTTTTTTGGTACATCACACGTTTTTTTCACCCTGCAGATGTCTGAAACGATTGGAATCGGTTTGGTTACAAGCCAAATAGATCCAGCTTGAACGCAGTCTCCACCCTTATTCATTTTATCACTGAGTATTTGAACAACTCTGCCAAGTTTGTTCGGAGTGTTTTTCTGGACTACTGTTCAACATTTGATTCTATTCCTAGATCTAAGTTGTTACAAAAACTGGAATCGTTTGAATGTCTCCACGCAGTTGTTAGCTGGGCTATACAGCTATTTTATTGATAGAGTACAAACTACTAGTTAGGAGAGGTCACTCCAGCAAATAAACACGATGAGGGGCAGTGTACCGGGCAAAAAACCCCGCACTTCATTGGACAGCTACCACCCGCCCAAGCTGGGCAGCCCCCAGCCAATATGGTGCTGTCCCGTCCACGTTCCGCTTGTCTCATTGGGTGCATGAGGCTAAGGGTCGATCCTGAAAAGTGGACCGAAAATCAACGCACCAGCGAACAACACAATTAATCGAAATTCAAAGGCCTTGTGTGATAGGTCTCTAGAAGCTCCCACACGGGTGGTTCGTTCACGCTCCCGCGTTAGATTTACGCCCCACTGCGTTGTGGGTCAGAATATTGAGTCAAAGGCTCCGATTAGGGTTCCCGAAGAAAAAACCCTTTTGTCGGTGTGGGCTACGGCGAAGTATGCCGTGCCCTAAAGTCTTGGGTACCCATTTGGAAAAACCTCTTTCCGATCTTTCTAGTTCTTCCTCTCAATCCCGGATAACCCCCAGACGCCTCCTGTTTGCGCCACCCATCGAATATCATTCAGTGTTTTACCATCAAAGCCAAACAACCAGAAGTTACAGGATTTTTTAAGCCAAGCTTTCCTTTTCATTTAGCCGCGTTCAATGTCCGCACGGTCCATCAGATTGGTCTGCAAGTTGCCTTGGCTAGAACCTTTGAAACTTTCAATTTAGATGTATGCTGTGTCTCCAAAACACGTATACAACACACTACTTTAATCATTTTCCTGCGTTCTCCTAACCCAACCTGGACCTCACGATTCAAAATTCGTGTGCCAGGCGATTCGATATTCGCAGTGTTGCCAGCTTTGGGACTGCGCTAAGTGCCAAGGCTGAGCGCTTACTTCTTGAATGGATTTCAGTCAGTAGCCGACTATGCGCTGTACATCTCAACGGCTTAGCACGGGTCAACAGCTACAGAACGAAACATCAGTGCTTATTCGTCGTATCGGTGTATGCACCAACCGATTGCAGGGCACCTGAAATGAATGATGAATTCTACAAGGATCTCTCCCAACTGCTCCCAAGTGCTCGGTCAACGGACATCGTGGTAGTCGCCGGAGATTTCAATGGTCAAGTGAGATCCATGGACGAATCAGAAAGGCTTCTTGGCGGACCGCATGCAATCCCAGCCAACCGGACGGACAATGGAAATCACCTACTTCAACTTCGACCACGNCGACCACGGATTGTTTCTGTCAAACACGAAATTTTCGTACAAGAAATGACACTACCTTACATGGAAACCACCAATCTCTCCATTGCGCTAGACTCAGATCGACGACATCGTCATCGGTTACCGCTGGAGAGGGTCGACTCAAGAATGTCGTTCTTACTGGTCCACACTTTTGGATACGGACCACGCTTTACTATGAGCAAAATTCTCCTTACGCCTGGCAAACAACCGCAAGAAAGCCGCCTACAACGGATACCCACGGTACAGCGTCAGCAAGTCGGCCTTCGAAACAGAACTCTCCGATCGCCTATCAGTTAAATCACCAACCGAAGGACTCAATAAACACTGGAAGCAAATCAAGAAAGCTATGTAAATTTCGATTAAAACAACGCCGGACTCTGCCTCAAGCTAAAAACACCAACGATGGATCTCGTCGACCTCGGCTGCCCTGCTGAATGCCCGCAGAACCCTTCCTCCCGATACCGCAAATGACAGCGCGCAAATCCGTCAAACGCCAACTCATCAAGAGTCTGAGGAATGACCGCGAGAAGTGATGGATAGGAAAGTGTAGAGAGCTGGAGAAGGCTGCGGCTATTGGTAATAGTCGCAATCTTTTCCGTCTAATTAGGAATACGGGCTCTAGGAAAATAGGCGTGAGGTAATTAAGGAATCCGACGGCACACTGATTCACGATCAGCAACGCCGTCTTGACCGTTGGGCTGAACATTTCAAGGCTCAGTTCAACTGGCCCCCATCGACACCTTATCTTTCACTCTCCGCCTCGACTGGACAAATACTCCCAGTTGATGTTAGTCCTCCATCTGAACTGTAGGTATCTCGGGAAATAAGTTATCTCAAAAGGCATAAGGCCTCTGGCCCAGATGGGCTGTACCCATCGGCCTTCAGAGACGGAGGATTAGCCTTAATCTCTGAGTTAACAAAACTCCTAGGCGCTCTCTCTCCTTTTCTATTTAACTTTGTTATAGATCTGAATAGATTTAATTCTTGAAACAGCCTTATCCTCCTGCGAGGATAGCGGTATCGATTTACTCCCAGGTGACAGACTGTCTGATCTGGAGTATATAGACGACATTGTGCACTTAAGTGACGATCCAGGTCAGTTGCAAGCTTTTCTGGATAGTTTGAGTGCTAATGTAACCAGGTACGGTATGCGTTTTGCACCAACAAAGTGTAAAATGTTACTACTACTACTCAGTCACCCGGTGGACGCATCACGCATGAAGTGTCTGCTCGCATACAGAAGGCATTCGCCGACTTGAGACATCTATGGCACCGTCGTGACATCCGGCTGTCTGTGAAGGGTCGAGTGTATGCTGTGGCAGTTCGGCCAGTTCTGCTATACGGCGCAGAAAATTGGCCATTAGGGAAACAGGATAAAGATAGACCGTCGGTGTTTGAACAGCGCTGTCTACACAGCATTGCACTAATGTAGCAGACTAGCCAGACGAGCAATGCTGAAGTTAGACGCAGAGTTTTAGGTAAATGCGGTCGCTCACTGGAGCCAGTAGTCGACCTCCAAAGATTACTTTGGTCGGGACATGTGTTATGCATGTCACCAGATAGGTTGCCACGGCAAGTGATGTTTGCCGAGGCAGGTAGTGGGATGAAGAAAGTCAAGTCAAAGTGGTCAAGCTTAGACTTGGCGAGAGGTTATGAAAACCCTAACCAGAAGTCTGAATCACATGAGTCCTGTTAAGTTCCCTGGGTAGGGACCTGGAGATAATCATACCCAATGGTTAGAGACACTGAGTGATATGGCTGGATGTCGTAAACAGTGGCGTTCACACATCTTGTCGATTTCTCTGCAAAATTAGTGCAGTGACATTCTAACTTTTCTCTTCGATCCTACTTTCAACCTTTCCTGTCGTTCTCCTCATGTTCATCCAAATGGGCAACTAAAGACAGCAACCAAAACCGGCGCACGACAGTGCACGCAGAACTGACAAGTTGTGGTCCCCATTATTCAACCCACTCCCAATTCCGCCAAATTTCATCTCGAATTTTCCTCTACCGAAATTCACCTGTACCGTATCTTACTCGTTTACTCACAAACAAAGGGTGGACAATAAGTGAACTTTGTCTTAACCTTGGATTAGGAAATGTTCTCGTGTCTGTAAAATTTTTCTCCTCGTTCAATATGGTCTCCTAGCGACGGTTGGCGTGTATGATTTTTTTTAGCTGAAATATGAGCTGCAGTGCTTGCAAAAGTTACACCCAATACCCATTACAATACAATACAATGCACAGCAACCCTGGCCTGCTTGCCGTACAAGTCGGATGCACTAGTGATAGGGGTTAGCCTGTCACTCACCACTGATAGACCGAAGTGAGGGCGGTGAAGGGCTGTGACCACTGAATAACGCAAACTACACACAGAGATTTACACTCATGACGGAGTGTATCACAGTCAACAGAGGTCCAATACGCGCACGCTATCAATGCACAGTCTGTCGCGAACTCATTCCGATCTGGCCCGTTGGTCATCCAGCCACATGTGACATACCACATACACACACACACACAAATCTACCAAACCTCAGATCAATGAATGCTTTTCAACACGCGTTTTGTTTACCACAAACAGGACTTCCAGTGTACAACTGTTATAGTGCTTGCAAAAGTTGTACACAATACAATACAACACAGTACATAATCCAAAAATTACCGGGTGTTGGTTGAAAATAAGCGGTTTTGTGAGGAATAATCGTTCTGCAGAGAAAAATCCTTTTTCTCCCTTCATTTGCGCCCCTCATCGATGCACTTTGTTGCAGTCTGATTGAGTGCTCACAGTCTGCAAAATTTCATTATCTTCTATGATACACACAAACAGACACACACGCACAAAGAGAGAGATAGACAACATGCGTTTCCTTCTTTTTCATCGCTATGTTCACCTGTGCAGGAGATAAAATTCTGTCTATTCACCACGTTATCTAACTTTATTCTTGACAGTTCTCTCTCCTCAACTATGACAAGTGACATTTTTGTGTTGTTGTTGTGGTCGTCGTCGTCGTTGTTGTTGCTGCTGCTGATTGGTTATTGAAAGTCCCGTGGAGCTTCAATCAAATGTGTGCGCAAAACGAACAGCACACACGGACACACACACACACACACACACACACGCATTTAGTCCCAGTGTTTTTTTTTATTTTGAATTATGCCAGATCGGACAATCGATAGTATGGTCAACTCACAGATGACGCATAGGTCGCACACGAGTCACCTGCTCAAATCGGTCATCTGTCGTTTAGAGCAGACAAACAAACGAGACCATTTTTCGACATTAATTGTCTCCGATCATTGAGCGGATCGATCGTTTGGGGATGACCCCAAATAGGAGTGGAAGCGGGGGGAGGGGGGGGTTATGCAGCTCGCGTAACGTGACGAGTTGATCGTATTTTCACATTACCCTGATTCGAAAAGAACCGACGAATGTATTTTTCTCATGTGCTGAATTTTGTCGTGTGCGAAATGGGAGCAAATGAAGCGCGTGAACTGAAAAGCATTAGGAAGCACCGCGGCTGTTTCGACCTGTTCGTGGGTCTCATACCACCTACAATACGCGACTCCATCGAACCCCGAACTGGGGATCACGAACCGGGGACCATATCAACGGTAGAAAGCAAGCATACTACTCATTCGGTGGCCACCCCGGGGGCAGGTGATCAAACCGTTTCTTTTAATTCTCNCGCTGACGTAAAACAAATAAACAAGCATATGGGATTTGTAAATCCTAGTGAGTGGACATGTACAACAGATAGACAAGGGCTATTAGAATTAAAAACAATAGGTCAATTCAACACGGCAAGTGAACTGATTGGGTCAACAACTTTTGAGCATACAGAACGGGATGATGTAATCGGATTGGCAAAACCTCACTTATTGCCAACAATTTTGCATTACAATTACTTAACAACGGTCCACGTTTGTAAGCCACGGGTGAGAAGCAAGAGAACTGTAGATAATGACCACACCATATCGCTTTTCTGTAGATAGAACGCTGTAATGTACCATCTAGGCGTCTTGTAATTCTAATATCCAAAAATTGTTGGTCTCTTCTTCATGCGATGCGGAAAGATGCGAATGAACAGAGTTAAATTGTTTCAAAAGGGATCCAAAATGTTCACCCTCCGTAAGAATAAAAATATCGTCTGCATAACGTCTGTATAAGGTGGACTGGGAGATATCATTGGCAATATTTTGTTCAATCATTCCTAAAAATACATCAGCCGGAATTGGGCCTAATGCACTGCCCATGATCACATCATCAATAAAGTGGCCATTGTTACGTAACTGTAATGGAAAACTGTTGGCAATAGGTGAGGCGTTGCTAATCTGATAACATCATCCCGTTCTGCGCGCCTAAAAGTTGTTGATCCAATCAGTTCACTTGCCCTGTTGATTTGACCTGTTGTTTTTAATTCTAATAGCCCCTGTCTATCTGTACATGTCCGTTCATTAGGATTTACAAATCCAATGTGCTCTAAATGTGTTTGTTTATTTGTTTTACGTCAGCGATTGTGAAGATTAAATGAAATGTGAACACATCGCGTGACAAATGTTTTCTTTCGGCCTTGATACGATGGATACGAGGGGTGGGGTGTGGGACCCAGAGTTTTGCAAACCGTTCCGCCTTTTCTGTATGTATACGCGATAACCCCGGTAGGCTAAGGCTCAGCTGCGCAGCTGTGCATTGATGCCTTCATTAAGCTCGCAAAAGATGGGTTGTGTCGTATAGTGGACTCGTGCACTACCGGCAGGGATGAGACCCGCAACCAGCCGCGGTGCTTCCATGATACTTTTCAGTTCAGGCACTGCATTTGCTCTGTTTGTACAAGAGGAAATTCATCAAACGATCAAATCGAAATTATTCTACATATGAATGTATATTTTCAATAGGATTGTTAATACCTTGTGGAGCGGATTTATACAATATCATCGTGTTATTTGACCCGGAACGTCTATACATTCCTTCATCCGAATGCATGATCCATCGTTTTGCCTCTTCTCTCACAGCTTCAGCCAGAGCTTAGTCAGTGTTTCATCTCTTTATCTGGATGTTGTTTTTACTCGGTTGGTTTGGTCTTTCCGAGTGATAGATACATCATGACGCATTGTGATTGGATTATTGTAGCTAGCATGGTCTCCACAATCAGCTAGAGATTGGATGGTGGACTATAACTGTTGCGTTATCCGGCTGCCGTAAACATTGTCTCTTATGTTATCGCTTTGTACTGCGCCTCTATGGTCAACATTCACACAGAGTGCACAATCCAGGTGTGCATACATACCGTTTTAAACCTTCGCACCTAATAAGAAATGTGGACAAGAATGCCACAGCTGTCCTTCAATGTCTCCAACCAATCAGTTGCGGAATCTTTCAGACCCCAACCTGGAAGGCGCGAGACATCTACTCTACTTAATGTCTCTTTGCATTTCTTCATACCTCGTCTCCACGTGATCTGTTGACCTCCTTGGGAGCGGTAGATGACAGTTGAGTATACGTAATACGTGCCTTAACCAGCGTAGCTTACTAATCTGAATTCGATGAGCTAGCCAATTTAACCCTGATAAACTCCCAAAAACACGACGGCTTACCTCCATGTTACTAACCCGTTCGCTTCACCCGATGCATTGGGATTGAGCTGATCAGTCGATTGATGGTAGGTAGAGTTTTACTCAAGAAGCACCTGGGACCAAAATCGGCCACATTCTCAGATTACATGCATAATTTTATCATTCAGTACAGACTCACTTCCAGCATGTGACTTATATTTCAAGTTACTCCTGAATGCAAAAGTTTTATAACAGACGTTTTGTTCAAACTCTTTGAGGCGTGTAGTCTGTGAGCACAACAATCCGAGGACTGTGTGAGAATACACAACATGGTCACGTGCATGTGCAAGTCTACAGTCATTTTCATCGGAAGAAGATATCCAGTGCATCAGGAGATTTGCGATCTAGCAGATTGCCCCAAATCATCCTATTCTTTGTTCATCGGGATGAAATCCTTATAGAGATATACGCAATTGTATCATGTGACTTCCGAGAATATTTGGGTTAATTGTTCCCGATCCTTACTCTAAATAATTAACTCCCTGAAACAATTTGTGTCAATCAGTTTGTCAAATCGAATCCGATACATATCAGCATTTATATACATAGGGACAGAGTGAAGTAGATGTCTGAATCCACCCCCACCCCCACCCACTCAGGAAGTCACGTGATTGTGATTTCGTATCGTTGTGAAACCTGGTTAAAAGCATTCTGTACATCGGGATTTGAACGAAACCGTTTGACAGATTGGAGAAACCGCAGTTCGTTTCATTTTTCCCAATTTGTCTGTCACATAGTCCTGCTCGCAGGGTGATTAGTTGAATGAAATGCCATGTGCTCGGAACGGAAAAAGGGACTCTAATTTATTAACTGCTTATTTTTAAATCAGTAGTCAGACTGGAGGGACATGTGGTGGTGATGGTGGTGGTGGTGGTGGCGCAGTTGTTTAGTCACTGTCACCAGCGTACTTTGGACCCTATGATCCGAAGTTCGAACCCCACCACCGCCACCCGACTCTGGTGATAGACAGCTCTACTGTCGTCCGGTTCAACAGTCCACGGCTAACCTAGCTCGGAGCCTTATGTGGTTCGCCACTCTAAGTCTGAAGTGTGTAATAAAAAATTCCCAAACTTGTATGCTCATCGGAAGAGAGATGAAGATATCAAGATGACTTGTGCCGTAATATTATTTCTACTGAGCCGGATAGTATTGTTTTAGGATATATATATATACTTTATGTATATACCATATATATGCAACTTGCTGTATGTGACATTTTGCAGCTTGAATTCCACGTATTCCTACGTCTGTAACAAGAGACACGTTTCCTTCGGAAAAAAGGCCATCGGTGGTGAAACTCNGTGAAACTCAGGACTGACACAAGGGTATGGAAATAGTAACAAGGAGACTCGATCATAGGGGGTTGCATCAAGCTCTATGGATGGGGACCTCGGGATCATTGTAATGAATGGTTAGAGACATCATCATCATTGTACAGCGTAATACAATGAAGCGAACTTCACTGATCGCTGCCAAATTCGTAATGCATACAAAATAAGTGAGAATGTGTAAGGAGGACAGGGATTGAGCCTATTCTTACGGACGGGAGAATAAAGCGAACCTCTATGGTCAACACACACGCAGAGTACACAGTCCAGTTGTGCATACATACTAGTTCAGGCATTCTGGACTGATGAGAACTGACAGCATGATCGCCATTGCTGTCTGTTCACAGCCATGACCCTCAGTGTCTCCAGCCATGCGGTTTCGGAGTCTTTTGGACCCCCAACCCGAAAGACGAGGGATACCTCCTCTACCTAATCGCTCTGCTCATTTCTTCATACCTCATCTCCACGTC
>UZAN01056929.1:0-13223 GCA_900618425.1 Echinostoma caproni
GTAGGTGTCTATGCTGCCCTTTTTCAAATAACCTCCCTTTGCAGATACGGACGCGCCAAGAGAGGCAGTTCGAAACAAAGAAATCGGCTGAGGTTCAACGGTCGACAAGAAGTCGAAGCTCCGGAAGACGTGTTTCAGACTGGAGCAGGAATCTGGACGCTCGATAGGCGAAAGCCTCTACCGTCCTGTGCAACCTGACCTGACCTGACCTAACCCTAAACAACCCCATCCTTTATAAAGTACAGGAATCTTTATGGTTAAAGATCGCACACCATAATCAGACCTTACTCCTTGGATGTATTTATCGTCCACCTTCTGCTTCTACCGACTTCTCATACGTTCACTTACCTATCGTATCTTGCACCTGGACCGAAACTCATAGCTGAAGATTTTAACGCTCCAAACATTTGTTGGTCACCCTTTTCTGCTCCTGATAACCTCCTCCCCTTCATGTCTTGCATGACCTCTGGTGGTTGGACACAGCAAGTGAAATCCCCAACTAGGGGTAGACGCGTCCATGAACCTAATCTTAACAAATCGTCTTACGGTGACAGAGACACTAGTACGTGAACACTCTTCAGGCAGTGACCACAAAATGGTTCATTGCATGTTTAAATTAGAAACAGCACAGATACTTCCTCCGCCAAAAGTTGTCCCACGCTACCAAATTAACTGGATATAACTACTAAATATGATTCGTTCTCTGGACTGGTCTGATTTCTTCCTTTCGTCTGACCCCCAACTAGCGGCGGATATTTATTATGAAAAAATTACCAGCTGCATCTGCTCCCTAACTTCCGTTGTATCTACCCACCGTCCAACTCAATCAGAGAATTTAAACACTAAATTCAATAAAATTTCTAAACGGTATCAAGCCACTCACGAGTTCTCTCTCCTGATGCAGTTGCATGACCTCTCATAAAAAAAACCAGCTGAAAACGGCCAAACAACACAGAAATCAGGAACTCAGGGCTTTATCCCATTCAAATCCAATATGAAAAATGTCTAAATTACATAAGGCTAGGAATAAAGTCACACATCCTAGCATCTCACACCTAATTCTGCCTGGAAATATCTCTCTTATCTCCCCCCAGACAATCGCTGAAGCTTTAAACTCTACATTTACCTCATCGTACATAAAAGACTCATCTACCAGCTTCCCCAGTCTTCCACTACCCACGACTGAATCTCTGACTACCATCAGTTTTACGGTGAATGACATTGATAAGCTCCTCCGAGTTACCAAACCTTCCTCATATCCTGGGCCCGACGGACTACCGTCGGAAGCTCTGCGCTTCGGAGGGCCAGAGATTCCGCTCCTTTTGTTAAAATTATTAAACCTCCCACTGACCAATGGTGTTATCCCATCCCAATGGAAACGGTCCACTATTATTCCTCAGCATAAAACTGGACCCGCTCAAGAACCATCTAATTATTGCCCCATGAACCACACTCTCATGATCTCCAGAACAATGGAGAAAATCATTAACCAACAATTGGTTTATTATCTTTTCATCGGAAAACAATCTCAGTCAGCGACAGCATGGTTTTCTGAAATATCGTTCTTGTCAAACTTGCCAGTTTGACTTCCCAAACCTGATTACAAACGTGGTAAACGATAAAAATCCCTATATAGTGGTCTACCTGGACATGAAGAAGGCCTTTGACAGAGTATCTCACTCAAGACTAATGGTTAAGGCTAGATCCTATGGACTAGGTGATCCATTAGTTTCATGGCTGGCATCATATCTCTCGAACCGAACACAGGTAGTTTCAATAGATGGCTTCTCCTCTTTACCTCAGCAGGTGACAAGTGGAGTTATACAAGACAGCGTCCTTGGTCTTCTACTATTTATTAAGTACATAAATGATATATGCAAATCCATCAACCATGGAATTCCATTCAATCGGTAACATCGACCTACACTATACATTCCTTTGAATCTGGAGTGCTTGGACCCTCGGGCGGAGTACCCGAGGGTGTACTACGTTTTTTGCTTTGCTGTTGTCTGCACTTATGGGTTCCTGCTCCTGCAAGGAGATACCGCTTCTGGCCATGAAGACATTTTTAAAGGACAGTGCACGTCACCCAATTCGCACTTGAGTGATGTGTAGCCGAACCGATACGAATCCCGAAGTAAAAACACAATTGATCCGCAATGTTCTACGATACTGAATTAACGAAATTATTACAAATGTACAATAAAGCAAACCGCAAATATGCGGCCGAGAGCACTCAAGCAAGCGAGCCAAATAAGATGTCCAGAGAGAGAGACAAACAGTCGCTCACGTTCTCAAATCACGCAAAATCCAAATGTGCCGGGCATCGAATTAACAGATAAATAATGATGTATGGTGTTTGTGATCGAGAAATGTCAATATAAGAGCAACACACTGCTACAGTTATTTCACCATAAATCATTATGGGTTCGGAGGGATTTTCAAAAATTCAGCATGAAATACAACGAGTGCTTACTGGAATGCCGCAGGACTACGTTCACTACTTTTTCTGCTCTACATCAAACCCCTCAGTATCTACCTGGAAAACCGCTGCTACAAGTTTGCAGACGATGTGAAAATCGCTGGGGAGTCCGCGGTAGAGAGGAATCCCGACAACATTTATAAATGATCAGTTAAACGGGACCTGCTTCTGAATACCGTGAAATGTCAATAGCTGGTCAGAACTGGAGCCTTACGCCAACTGAGACGCACGGTAAGCTCTAGGAAACCCGAAGTATTGTTCCCTCTTCACAAGGCTTATGTGCGTCCCCACCCGATATGCTGCGTCCAGGATTGGAGCCCGTGTCCGATCCAGGACATGAAAACGCTAGAATCAGTGCAGCGTCGCTTCGCCAAATGGTTTGCGGCCTTAAGACATCTATCTTACGAGAGGCATCTCGATGCCTTAAATCTTTTTTCATTGAGCAGGCGTTGGCGACGTGGAGACTTGATCAAAGCGTACAGGATCCTGAGAGGGTTTATGGACGTACCAGATGGAGCGCTGCTCAAGCTCAGTGAATCAACGAACCTGAGAGAGCAAGCTCTAAAACTGGTTAAAAATGGAGTGAGGACTCGGCTTAGAGCGCCCTCATTCGCAACGAGAGTTGTAAATTATTGGAATAGATTGCCGGATGAATTCATCGCTGCAAACTCGACAGCAGACTTCAAACGCAGACTAGACATGGTATGGACCAGGGTGTTCGGAAGGGGGCTGCGACTGATTTGAACCGTTTGGATGCAGCTGGCTCGGGACCGTTATCCATTTATTGCTGGACGTCCACAATCCAAGTCTTCGTCTTCTCTTTATCCACTCTCCTGGCAACCTCTCTAGAAGCTCTATGCTTAGCCCTTACTTATCTTCTACCTCTATTAGACATCTCTACCTCTTTACATCAACTTCTACTCTCAATAGATGGTCTGGTCGTCCCATGAGTCTGCAAGCTGCAACACCATTCTTGACAATCCCCTCGAACTGAAGCCTTGTAAAGGGGGGTCTTTCCTGGTCGTTGTATGCTATTCGTTAAATTGAAAAAGGGTTTTTCTCTTCTTGTTGTCGTAGCATCAGAGTATCCACGGAGCTCATCAGTGCAAGAAGCTGGACAAATTGGCACGCCGCTGCTNTCCAACTCAACCTGGGTTACTCAAAAGTAGATTGTGTCTGACTAATTTACTGTGCTTCTTGGATGAATTTACCGAAAGATTAGACTAGAGGCACAGGGTAGGTGTAAGTTATCTTGACCTTGGCAATGCGCTTTACTCGGTCAACCAAAGCCTGCTATTAATCAAAAAAGAGGCGTTTGGTGTAAGGGGACAAATCCACCAATGGCTGAGAGAATCCGTCACCGACAGGACCTTCTACTTCAAAGTGGGTGACAACTGCTTCCATACAGCACACGTCACAAGTGGTGTACACCAGGGCTCCGTGTTTGGTCCGTTGTTGTTCTTACTATTTGTAAATGGCCTTGCCATGCTGTTGAGATCGGCCATCTTTTTTTCTCTGCCGACGACATCAAGGTGGTTGGATTGAAATGAAGAGAGTACCTCAAAAGACACAAAGC
The DNA here is from genome assembly GCA_900618425.1 of Echinostoma caproni. Taxonomy (NCBI): domain Eukaryota; kingdom Metazoa; phylum Platyhelminthes; class Trematoda; order Plagiorchiida; family Echinostomatidae; genus Echinostoma; species Echinostoma caproni. The sequence continues at coordinate 4,059 of UZAN01056929.1, forward strand.
TGCTGTCCTCAGCTGGGCGCATAATTGGGATTTTTCGCTGAACGCTGGTAAAAGCCAGTTGCTATCGCAGAACAACGAATGCTTAACAGTGGTGTAGGACCAGGATTTGTTTATGATAGAATCTGTAACTAGAGCTGAGGACCAAGATATCATCATGACTTCCGATTTCCGTTTGACCGAGCAGTGCACAGCAGCCGCAAAAAACGCTCGCAGNCAGCACTGTCTTGCAGAAACTCGGGGAAGTTCGTACCCCTATACAAGGCTATAGTCAGACCTCATCTGGAGTACTGCGTGCAGGTATGGTCATCTATCTTCAAAAAAGGATGCTACTTGCTTGGAGGGAGTTCAGAGGCTCTCAAGGAGAATGACTGAAGGTCAAAGAGAGAAGTTTTATGATCAGAGACTTCATGATCCGGGGCTCTTTTCTCTGGAGAGGAGAAGACTCCGGGGTGAAACCTTGAAACCTTCAAAATAATGAAGGGTTTATCAGGCATAGGCCCGGAAAACCTGTTCCAGGCTGACCTTGATTTGAGAACAAGGAGTCACTGTAAGAAACGAAGAAAATCTTGATCCAAAATAGTAGCAAGATCACGCTTCTTCGGTAATCCAGTAGTTAACCTATGTGACCGACTGTCAGAAGAGCTAATACCTACCTTCGGTTCGAAACTTCAAACTAGCCTCAAATCGAGGTCAGGAGGAAGTAGGTTCTCGGTTGAGCAGTGAGTGAGCTCTCCCATTAGGATACCTGTTGAACGCTCACGTACCTAACGGGAACTAAACTGAACTGAGACGCGGTACGTTCAAAATTTAGCTTCACTATCGGTTTGTGTAATTCTACCAGTTTTATACTCACTCGGCTCTAATTCTTTTGTTTCGCCCCGTAAAACATTTTGATTACACCGTCCAATCTTTCGATGGCTGATAAAGCCTCCCTCGGATTCTCCGACGGGAACACCTTCCCCACGAGGTTAGATGCGCCTGTGATGGATCAAACTCTTTCGCAAGCCGAAATGTTAGGTATCATACAGGGACAGGCCTCGGGACTAGAGAAGCAGAAGGCTGAGGTAAATGCTCTCGGTGACCAGGTTGCCAAACTCAACGCCTTGATGTTGAACTCCCCAGTTCACTCGGCGGAGGACCAAGCAATCAAAGTCACCGAGTAGCAAATACTTCATATAGCAATAATGTTACAAGCAGACGCAACTGCCTCGAAAGGGTTGATCTTCTGGGGACATTTAATCGAGCTCCGTAACCCCCAAGGAAATGAAGAAGTTATTCTCTAAACATCTGAATACGATGGTTTTCAAACCCAAAAAATGCTCGTGGCTTATTTGAAAGAAAAGCAAAACTCCCCATGGTCTCGTAGTTGATATGGGCTCACCTTCTGCAGCCCGTAAGTTCATCACGTTTGCCCCATCCTTAAAACGATCATGCAAGGGACTCGGCTGATAAACCTCTACAACTTAGGCTCTCTGTTGCGCAGCCGAACACCCCCTATTACCCTTTGACAGACTCCAAGCTTCCCCGAAGCACCTTCGTACCGGTCGTACTTTTGGAAACTGAGGTAACCCACTCAGACCATCTCCCTTAAAGAGACAGTGGTCTGCCTAAAGCCAGTAGCATGCAGCTCGGTGAACACAAGTGTATGTTCTGCGCACACAGAGACTCCCACTGGAGCAAAAAAGGCCTAATTGATGATCTCACCGTCCTAGAAAGTAACAGTCAGGGGGAAACAGTCGCCTTAGCTGCCTGTTGCTACTGAAACTCAGAAACTCAAGACTGTCCTTCCAACTCTCCCGAACCCTACCAAGTTTTCCAAAACTCTTTCCTTCCTCCCTCCAGCCCCAATAAGAAATCAAATTTTCGGTTGGGGGCTCCGGAGGGTCGCCTCTTAGAAAGGCGGCCAAATCAATTTCGCCCATCCGTGAAACCTCCGCTCTTCCTGCACGCAGGTGTCCAACAGAAATTCCGACCGACAGCACTCGGGGTTCCCCCCCTCCTTTATATTCCCACCAATCCAACCCACAAACGCCCTCCAACACCTTCCCCGCTTTTTTCCGCCTCATGATGAGCGAATTTTTTAATGCTTTTATTGCAACTGCCTCAGCCTCCCCAATAAGATTCTAGTAATTGAGGCAGGTTGCACTAGACAATAACCTAGACTTTTTACTACTGACAGAAACCTGGCTTACGGCGGACTTTGCCGATGGCGAAGTAACCGTACCAGGCTATTCCCTGATTAGAAAAGACTCGGCGGACTTTGCCGATGGCGAAGTAACCGTACCAGGCTATTCCCTGATTAGAAAAGACTCCCCGAGGAAGAGCATGTAGGGTCATAATTTATTTTAATCACCATCTCCCCCTCCAATTTTCATAAACCCTGATCCTATTCCTTTCATAGATAGCCTGTGCATCTGTTTTCAGATCTCCAGGACGATCAACTTCTTGATTTGCCTAGTATATCGCCCACCACAATCCAGTCTACTAGAGAATCAGCTCCTGATAGACCAGCTTAGGTCTAACACGGAAAGTTGCCAACATTCTCATCTTTCCGTGGTAGGGGATTTCAATTGCCCAGGCATCGACTGGCAAAAGACGTTCTCGACAGATGTCTTCTTAGGTCGCCCTTTTACTGACCATCTTGTCGGGAAATCCTGGACGCAGCACGTGTCTTTTCCAACCAGGTTCCGGCAAGGATATACCCTAACTTTACTAGACCTAGTCATCACCAATGAAAGACACCGGGTTGATGTCATTAATCAGCTTTACCCCCTTGGTAAAAGTGACCATGTCTTGCTAACTTTTGACTACATAGTAACCTGGAATCCGTTTAGCAGCAACGCTCGATACGTTCTGTTTGGATAACTTATGGGTTGGCTTGTTCATCGGAGGAGAGTAAACGTGTCAAGCGCCTGAAGCCTCTCTCCCTCCCGTCCTCTCCTCATCCCAATGTCCCTCTTATCCCCCCACTTCCACTTCCTCTCTTCACCTCGCTAACAAACCCCAGATTGTTCTTCTTAACTTATTATCTTTCACCCTTACGGGATTCAAGGTTCTTGGTGTCCTCTCCCATTGGAGGGGCCAGTGTGCAACAGCACTGCACAAACACCCACGGAGTTGGGTGCTGTGGCTGGGGATTCTCTTCTAGTCGCTTCTTGTTAGGACGGAGCGCACAAAATCCGTCCTGCCACGCAGCGACGCGCGTCACACCACAAGTGCACTCGTGACGCCCAAGCCGAATCGACTCCTGATTGGATGACTAAGGCGAATCAAATGGCTGTCGTCCGGTCGATCAACTCGAATGTCAAGGTCACGATCCGATTGGCGAGTCACCACGTCTACTCGCGTACACCCAACTTACCACACATATTTACTTGTTGTTTCATGATCAAAAATACACTCTGACTGTCGTTTTCTCAGCAGTTTTTTTCTCCAGTTGTTGGGGCCTAGAGGAGAGGCGTACGTATCGATCACATCGTCTTGATACAAGACGTAACACTCATCTACGTGTATACCACTGAAGATGAAACGTTTCATCCTATTGTCGCACCGGGAGATCCTTGGAGCTCACCAGTGCAAGAAACTGGACAACCTGGTAGGCTGCCGTCACCGTCCTAGGCACCGAACTGAACTAAGCTAAACTGAACTGAACGTTCGTTCCTTCAAAAGAACAAACTTCGAGACTGCAAACCGGTTTCTTCGACTACATATTTGCTCTTCTTCTGAAGTGACTGTTGACGGCCTCGCCAGGCACATTGAGCAGGAAATCTCTCTCGCAGACTCGCAATTTGTTCCCGAATTCGAAACACGTCCAATGCCAAACCCCCTCTCCCTCTCCCAATTAGCCGGCTGTTAGATACAAGGGCTGAGATTTTTGCGAGATACATGAACACTCGCCTCACGGTCAAGGGCGATGCTTTTAAACACGTCGGAAACTTCTTCCCACAAAACATTCGGGAGCATCAGAGGTACACCAGAGAGTTATCCTTGCCAATCCTCGAGAGAACAAGCCTTCCTTCTGTAAATACATCCGTAGCTTGCGTAAGCCCTATTTCTGCCCCGTAGCTCTCACCAAGTCAGAGGGATCAATTACCTCATCCCAAACAGAGGTGGCGGATAAATTCCAGTCACACTTCCAGAAAACATTCAACTCCCCTCCGGTGCTCAATAGCTTTATTCTGCAGCCATTAGACACAAACTCCTCCCTGGGATCCATTCTGTTCTCACAAGATAGGATTGAAAGGAGACCCCGAAGCAGTAATCCGTACTGCTCCATGAGAAATGATAATATACATCCTAGTTTACTGGTGGAGTCAGCTGGTGTACGAGCTGCCACTTACACTCATCTCTTCCAACGCATTATGGACGAGGGAACCTTTCCCACAAATTGGAAAAAAGCCGTTATTTGCCTCATACACAGAAAAGGCGGTAGACACCTCCCGGTTGGCTTCCGTCCCAATTCCCTTACCAGCATCCCCAGCAAAATTTTCGAGCGTCTAATAAAAAACGAAATCCTGAAGCATCTTAGGACCAATAATCTCTCTCCTTTCCAGCACGGTTTTCTATATGGCAGGTCTTGCGTTACCAATATGCTGATTATAATGGATAGCCTGCCTAAAGCCTACGATTCTGGCAAAACCTCTCATGCCGTTTTCATTAACTCCACGAAGGCTTTAGACTAGATACCACATATCCCTCCTTTCNCAGAATTGCGGCCCACAGGATTGTAAAGCCGTTGCTTACGTTTATTCGTAGCCCCCTCTCAAATCGCCTATTTGTCCTTCGGGTTGGCAAGCCCTCATCACAGCCCAGCCCAATTACGACCGGTGTTCCCCAAGGATCCGCTCTAGGCCCCATCCTCTTCCTTATTTATATAAATGACCTATCCGATGAAGTGTCATCAAGAATTGCGCTGTACACTGATGACGTCATTACCTAGGACATAGACGCTTCTCTTTTACAGGCCTCAATTGATGCTACCAAACGCTGGTCACTGGAATTGAATTTTCCTGTCAACAATGACGTGTGTTGTGATGTCACTCATTGGTCACCCATCTTACCCTTTTACGATAGAAGGTTCTCACCTACTACCTCAAGTGGACCAATACAAATTTCCTGGTTTCTGGTTAAACAACAATTCGTCTTTATCTTATCACAACCATCGAGCCAGTAAGGCCGCTTTTCGTGTCCTGAACCTCATAAAAAGATGTTTCTCCCGTATTCTAAAGGATGAATTTCCTCTTATTTACGGAACGTACATCCGCCCTCTCTTAGAATACGAAAGCCAAGTTGCACACTCTGGTCCCATCCGAGATCGTGATTGCCTTGGGCGCGTTCAGAGAGCCGCTACAAAATCCGTGCTTGGATTCAGAGACCACCCTTACCCAACACGACTTCAAAAACTGTGCCTTTACCCGTTAGATATCAGGCGCATTCGGGGAGATCTATTTCTCCTCTACCATCTCTTTGACACGGGCATTGTCGAAACCTCTTTGTCATTGCTGACTCAGCCTACCCGAGGTCATAGCAAAAACATTTTCAAGGCCCGTCCGAAAACCACTCTATGTGCTTCATTTTTTACCTTCCGAATGATATCCTTATGGAATGCCCTTTCAGAAGAGATAGTTAGCGCCCCCAGCAAGGCGATCTTCAAACTTCATTTTGACCGTCACTTAGGTTTATCTACTCATAANCTCATAAAAAACATTTTGAATTATATGAGAGTTCGCAATTCTTCATTTTACTTCTCGCCTAGAGCGATGAACCCTACCAATGCCTTTTCAGTGTTCGCTGTTCTAGAAACATTTCGAACGAAAAGAAAACACAGATAAATTTCAAGGACCTCGGACATTTGGGTAACAGCCTCGAACCCATGAATCACTTCAAGACTTCAAGACTCTCACCGAGCAAGTGAAATGAGTTGTCCTTTTTTCATTTTTACCAGGAGAACTGATGGATTACTCGATACAGTGGTGGGTGCCGGACCTGTGCATACCACCGAAAAAACTCCGGACGTTTGATTGGTCGTAGCCATTTTCTGTCATGTGCAAACTGAACTGAATAAGTTCAAGGTAGCGGGACCAAATGGCATCAATCCGTCTATTGTTAAACCTCTAGCGAAGATACTCAGAGGGCTTTTGTTAGGCTTATTCAGGTATCTCTAAATAAAAGCGAAATACCGGGAGATTGGAAAAGAGCGACGGTAGTTACTCTGAATTAATCTGGGTCAAAGCAAAAGACGGAAAACTACAGACCAGTAAGCCTGACGTGGGTCTTATGCGAATGCCTGGGAAGGATTTTACGTAAGCATATGGCTGCGTACCTCATAGGGCATGAGCTACCAACGCCGGCTTAACATGGCTTTATGAAGAGGAAGTCTTGCCTATCAAATCTGCTTGCCTTCCTCGATGAAGTCACAGGACGCTTAGACGAGGGACAGCATGTCGAGGTCCGTTACCTGGACTTTAGCAAAGCCTTTGACTCGTTTAGTCATCAGGGGTTAGACCAAAAAATGCAATTCTTTAGAATTGGGGGAAGTTGGAAGGTGGGTTTACTGCTTTATAACTAACCGCACCTTCCAGGTGAAGGTCAGTATGCATTTATCATTGCGATCCAACATGACTAACGGNGTCCCTCAGGGTTCTGTGCTAGGTCCACTGCTATTTCTGATGTTCGCCAATGATCTGCCACGGGAAATCAACAACCCGTGCTTATGATCGCAGAAGACTTCAAAGTTGCTGAAACGAACGTATATTAGGACCTACAGGCGGTTAAACGGTGGTCCGAAAAGTGGGATCTTCCGCTGAACCTAGCCAAAAGTAAGATTCTAACAGCAGAAGCTGAACTTGACATAGAGAATGAAATTCAGCTTAAGAGAGCGAAGTTAAGGACCTAGGAGTAATTATATCACACGACTTCGAACCCTCTCAGTAATGTTAGAGGGCAGCCAACATAGTTCGAAGGGAACTATTTCGCGTACACTCCACGATTATGTGCAGGAGACCCGAGGTTTTCGTCCCTTTGTACAAGGCCATAGTCGGGCCTCACTTGGAATATTGTGTTCAGGCATGAGCATCCTACTTCCGGAAAGACATCGAATGTCTAGAAAGAGTGCAACGCCTAGCTACAAGGATGCCGGTAGGACGAAAAGATAAGGGCTACGAGCAGAGACTCAAGGACTTTAATCTGTTCTCTCTGGCAAGAAGGAGAGTCAGGATGGATCTTATAAAAGTCTTTAAGTTTGTGAACGGTCTCTCCGAAATTAAGTATGATGATATGTTCCAATTCATCCCTTCAAGTGGCACTAGGGGACATAGTTTAGGGCTGCAACGTAGTCCTGTAAGGCTGGACATTCGAGCCAAGTTCTTTACAAGTCGCGTAATACCTTACTGGAGTAGTCTGCCAGAAAATGTGGTAAGTTGCTCGAACGTCATTGCCTTCAAGAGGGCATTAGATGGCTGTTGGGCTTCTACCTTCCCTGAAGCAGTTTGATGGTGAGTACCTATTATTCCTGAGCGCCATCACCCAGGACGTGATATTGCACCTTACTTTCTGCGTTTCAGGCAAAACCCATTGACTCGCAGTGTTGGAAACCACAAGGTCAGCCAACAACACATCGATATTGACGCACGACTCGCCCGGGCCACAAATCGTGCTGTGTAAACTGAACTGAACGCGCGCGTTCGAACTCGTCGTGGAATTTCAGTTTGTCTCATTTTTGGTTGTTCTTTTTATCAGCATATAGGTATTTTAGGTTTTTTGTAAGATCACCGTAGATTTGTTCTTTCAAATAGATTATTCCTCCCCTATTTTAGTTTAATTATTATAGCAGATATAGGTTCTTGGCAGCCGCGGGAATGATAACCCTACAGACGGACGGGCCCATTACGATAGAGCCGGACAGTCTAGTACAACAAAACTGAAGTAACAGGAGTCCGCGCTCAACGGGGGCATTTAACAGTAAGTCGCCGCTCTCCCGAACTCAAACCCCTGTAATAAGCCTTAGGCGATGCAGACAATCACACGCACAACAGCATGAACCGGAGTACTAATAGCCCATGGAAAGAGATAGTATCACGGGGACTACTCCCACTTACAGTCACGAAGAGCCTAAATATTCTTATGCAGCACATCACCTGACGGAGCCAAAAAACTGGAGCAGCACTCGGGTATAATGCACGAGTGCATCGACCGCAGGAGGGACAGTAAGGGGAAACAGCAAGCCATAAGGTTATCCGTCTTCTACTGAAGTCGAGGACCTGCATATTGCAGCAACTCTTGGTAGAAGCGACCACGGAACTCTCCGTTTCCTATATGTCACTGATAGAGAAATACCACCCGACAAGTGGAGGCGGTCTTACAAGCGTGTCAATGCAACCGCTTTAGTGTCTAGGGCAGCAACTATGAACTGGAATAGCCAGTCCACCGACTTATATCAAACATGGGGAAAAATTATAGGAAACTTGCCAACCCTAACTGAGGAATCCGCCCTACTGAGGCGACTGCGTCGAAGAGGAATTCCACCCTGGTGGAGAAGTGCGGCGAGCAAGGCTCAGAAGAAAAAAAGTCTTGCCTGGAAGCGCTTCGCTGCCCAACAAAACTGAAGGTGCAAACACGTTAGGTGGTATAAAGAAGGTGACACGCAATTAAGGGAGAGGGCAATCAAGAGTAGGCCAAGGAACTCTAGTCTGTCTCCTTTCGTGTTGGTACCATAAGAGGCTAATGTAACATGTAAGATTGTCTGGTTTTGCTTGTGTATGCACGGCCGAAATCCGACTGATCCGAAGTGTGAGCGCAAGATGGTGACTAACCGTCGTTAGGGTGAGTCGGTGAACTGCGACAGCTTGTTAGAGACGGATTTCTGCGATACATACCTCGGAGAAATGCTGCTACCTGCTAAAGTATTTACCCTCTTTATTCATTCTTAGTATCTTATCCATTGTCAGTCTCATTATTTTGACCATAAATGCAACTCACGCAGTTGAAGACTAAACCGACTCCGTACTAGGCCGTTTTCCCAAATTATGAATAAACATTTCCAAATTCCAGCACTGAGTATCGGTGACCGGGAAGAATCGTATCCGCATCCAGCTACTGCAGATAAGCTGGGTCAAAGGAACGCTTGGCAGTCGAAGCACCACGAGAACACGGAGCTCGGGATGCAAG
>UZAN01056935.1:2942-13218 GCA_900618425.1 Echinostoma caproni
GGATCTGTGAGGATCCTCTCGGCAAATTTCACACAGGAAGTTACGTGAAGTTACTCGGAAAGCTTTACAGTTAATTTATTCACAGGAATGGAAGAGACACGACTAATAATGGTTAGACCGCGTCGTAAGACTTTGAAGTCCTGTTTGAATAAACCAGGAAAAATAACCGGGGAACAGTAGAGTAAGAAGGGGAAAACACATTGATGAACAAAAGTAGAAATAACTGACTGGGATGCGCGAAACTGCCTGAGCTTTCGTATTTGAAATGAAAGGCGTCGCAGTTTACCAATGCAGTTGTGGATGTGGATTGACCAATGAAGATTACTGTCTATGGTTACACCAAGTTATTTGACAGAATTCACCCTGGATAAAGGATTGCTATTAATCACTGCGAGGTCTGTCGGATATGGAGAGCGAGCAAAACTATATAAACACAGTCTATGAGTTATTTCGATAAATAAAAATCTAGTTGGGTATTTTTTTACTGTGGCTTCGTTATTTTTCAACTGATGCATCAGCAATCTTTAGCGGTTCTCTGTCCTGTATATTAGTGCATGCTGATAGTTTGTTGACAATACAACTATGACGTAATTCGATCCAGTCGCCGATTTTCTGACACGCCAGCAGGAAGCTCTTGGTGAACTAGGGCCTGAAATTAATTTTCCCAACCAGCCTGATTTGTTTGTTAATGAGCCTACGGTATCACAACAGAACGGTGGATTTGTATTTCTAAACGGAAAACAAAAACAGGACAACGTACCTTCACCCCAACCGTTTGAGGATTCCTGCCCGAAACACGCAACCGGTCCGAACTACGAGCTCTTCAACAGCTTAACCGGTTTGAATGAAAACACAAACTCGGTCTTCACTGCGACTTCAGAAGCAAGTGAAACGTGGAGAAAAGAGTTCAATAAGTAATTTGCTCAAAGGATGTCACACAAGAGAAATCGATGGTTGGACTAAAGGAGAGTGGACAACGGGAACTGAAAAATTGGTACAAGCACTTTCAAACTCAGTTGAAAACTCGAGTCCAAGAATTGCGTGATTCAGGAACCAAGAACGGGAACAATTTTAGATCAACGACGAAACCGTCGGGAAAGGATCTGTGCTATTTGTGACTTTTAGCAAGGAAAACAAGAAAGCAGTGTCGCACTTGATTCGAATGCTCCGTATTCTACTGTTTCTGAAGCCATCAACCTAACTCGGTATAGTCTTATTTGTTTGCGCTCGTCTGTAACGATATGCGCTTGTGCTCGACAAACTAGCCCGGGCTCCGCGAGGGCTCATAAGCCCCCGACCATTCGTGTTACCGCCTTCTGGGCTCTCGCCTTCATCAACCAACCATTCTTACATCATACGTTTGCATCCGTACGTTTATCTGTGCACAAATTGCCTTTTCGTTGTGCCCGTCCTTCTACTCAGTGATTTCGGCTATTCTTCCAGTAATTGATCAATTAATCAAGTAATAGGTTACATTTGCGATCCCTGGTTTGATCCCCCGTTGGATCGATTGATTGGCTCCGCTCACGAGACGACCCATCCAGATCGAAACAGCTGAGTTGTGTGTGTTGTGTATTCCAGCTTCTCATTTCACGGTTCCCTTCTTCTCATCGCGACGATGGTCATGCATATATCTATCTATCAACTAACGTTTGATAACGATTGATTTACTTACAGGCTGGTCAGTTAGGTCCTTGCAAGAATGGTTGAGTTAATGATCGTCCAACCCCTTTTCGTCAAGTCGACCACTATCTACCGAGTCCGGGTACATCGGTTGACCTTTCGAACAGACAAGACGAAACGCGAGTCTACTGAACCTCCGGGCACGATGTGCTACACTCTGCGTGCACTTCTATTCCCTCTACCGAGGTGCTGTCAGCCACAAAAGCTCCCGTTCCCCGCCAGGCACGCCAAACAAGGTGTACGTTATATTTTATGGACTCTCTTCACTGTGCCCAAGAAATCGTGGCCCCGTGGTCTGAAAAAAAAACATATAATCGCCGACAGTAGTGATGATAAGTTATTTGAGCCAATCAACGACTCTTTTTAATTATTCTATGACGAATAACAGCAATATGTTCATAAATGTCTGTCATGAAAACCCCGTCAGCATCATTGGACCAACAAGTTGTTTCTTTGTACAGACTTTTCACTGAAATTGGGTTGTGTAGTTACGTATAAATTTAGGCAATTAACTTCAGACAGAGACTACGTGTGCTACACATTGGGTCTTCTGTACCGTTCGGCATTTTTATTCAAGATTGCACCCCTTGATCTTGTACTTTCAAGTAAAACCTATAAGGTGGTAGTGGCCTGGTGGTAAAGTCACCAAATCTTCACCCCAGAGGACGTGTGTTCGAATCCCACCACCACCACCACCACCACCACCAACAACAACAACAACAACAACAACAACAACACATGACTTACACCATTCCGGGTTGCATGGTAGCCCGTCGATTGATCGCCTCCCTCTTCCTGAAGATTGTATCATTGTTTTTAATGAAAGGAAGTAGAATTGAGAAAATAGTGGCTTTATTATACCGGATATACCGACAGTCCGTAGTTTCGTTCAGTTGTCTTACCTGTAAAGTGTTGTCATGTAGATGGAATGGGACAGCGGATGATGACCATAGTAATAACGAATCACATTAGTTACTTACTGTTATCAGACCTTTTCCGGCTTGTTGTTGTTGTTGTTGTTGTTGTTGGGATGACGCTTTTCAAGAGAAACCCCCTATGTTCTGGGGCACGACCGCTGCTCATCCCCAATTACCTGATCAATTAGTTTGACCATGACGTACTCACGAGTAGCCATTACCTTGATAACGGTGGTGGTAGCCAAGTAGTAATGTCATTAGATTATTGCCTCGGAGGACTGTGTGTGTGTGTGTGCACGCGCGCGTGTGGGTGTTCCCGTCCCGTCAGCACCGCCTGACTCCCTACTCTGTTTTGTATGAAAGCCGTTTGTATGATCGCATTCCCCATCCGGAACATGGTATGTTTAATAAAAGAAATGAAGCAAAATACCCAAATTCCAGTTCCACATCAGACGCAGTGATAACTGTTCACTGTAATACATGGATGGGCACATCAGTTTTGGTGAAAACCAATGTATGAGGCACTAATCCGGATAGGAGTGTAGTTCCGCATCAGAACAAGACACCCAATCCCAAGCGGAAAGTAATACCGTTTCACGATATAAACCACTTTCTCCAGTGAAATAGAGAAACAGTCTTCAAACAACCAGAAAGCTACTGATAATTGTATCAATAAGTAAAAAAATGAATTCAAGACACAAATCTCGTGAACAGGGAGAAAGAGAGTCAGTTTGTGTTGAGCGAGAGTAGGTAGGTGTTGAGAAAACGGGTGCGGAGAACACCACCCCAGCTTGCTGAGTCGAGGGTTGACGAGAACCGGGCTCATTTGTTCGAAATCGATCATCAAGTCACAATGAGTGAAGCCATTAGGCCCATCTACACTATCAGCGCGGTGAGATCGAAGCAGGTCAAGCATCGGTTACTGTTAACAACGGAAGCTATCGCGATTCGGTTGAACAATCCCCTTCCCTCCTTGTGCGTTCAAAAACTGTCAGTAAGAGCTGTGAATTTACTGTGGCCAGCCATAAAGGCTAGAGTGACATAAAGCCGATTTTCAAATGAGTGTCAAATCGTTTTTATATTTGATTCATTCGACAGTACAGATGATATTTATAGAATAATTTGAACTCCCATACACTCCTTGCTATTTTATCCCTACACACGCATACAAACACAGACATTATTCACTTATTTCTTTATCTGTTTGCTTGAAGTATGTGATTTTGTGACCTATAAAAGGAGTGCTGTATTTGGCTTGTAAATGAGGCACTGAATATAAGAAATGCTTGACTATTAGATTAGAATCACCTGAAAACGTAACCATTGCACAATTTCTAAACGTGACTTTTTCTCAGAGGTTTTTGTCAATATGGACTCGACCGAGTTTGACAAAACTGATTCCCGGTGTAAGATTATTTGTGACTTTTTCACGATATGTGAAAACTGGAAATAGTATCGGATTCAAACCAAGACAAATGAATTGGCCTGAAGAAGAGTGATTCTCTCCAACAACAACATCACCACCACCACCACCACCATCGCCACCACCGCTTCATCCGTTTTGTTTTCAGATTTGGTCGGATCTCACCTGATTATCGTGGCTGTTGTGTGTTGTTGTTGTTGTTGTGTTGTTGTTGTTGTTTCAATCCAACATCTAAACGAGTGGAAAAGTTGCATAGGTGACTCGCATATTTGCGTGGATCTACAGTTGGAATTATTCAAACCAGGCATTTCAGATCTGGAGACTTGGAGTGGTGCACGACAAAAGTTCGCAAAAGGCAATGTGTCGAGCCGAACGAGAATGAAACTGCCTGCCCTCAAGGTCCAGTTGTGTCAGCAGGGTTCGTGCACTGAATGCATTTTAATGCGATGGGAATGTTTGTGATAACCGACAAAAAGCACTGAACAGCTGCTTCGTCCTGTTTGGAACTCGTCAGCAGTGCGTACTTCGGGTGTCCCTGTCAGGACTCAAACCGCGAACACTCGTATCGGGACTTCAAACCCTGTCACCTGAGCTACATGGTCGACGGTCATCACCTTGTGCGAATGACTCAATCAATTTAGACGGTCAATAATGGGAAAGTAACATCCTCCCAAGGAGTGAAACCCACACCGAACATCATCAACAGTGCCTGGTGCCTGTGGAAAACCGAATGGGCTAATCCAAACATTCGTCATCTAAATTCGTACATTGAACTTTAGAGGTTCCGACCATCCCAGTGACAGCCACTTTGATCATCACGCTAAAGCCACTGATATGCAAATAACCGGTAGTATGAGGCACCGCTGATAATGCTCCGGATTATGGTTTTCTTGTAAGATATATCGAATGTCGATTTCATTTATGGGTCACAGAGATTGAAACAGGGTTACCAGTTTAAAACTGCCTGGGAGCCGACGGACGTGGCAAGGATGGATAGCAGCGGTGGGATCCGAACGCCCACACACGCACACACACACACACACATCTCCAGTCTACGATAATGATGATGTTAAACAAATATATATATATATATATATGTCAGCTATTATTTGAAAATGCGTTATCAGTTACACATCCAATGCATCAAAAACACGACTGCTCGAGATCACTCGTCGGTTGATGAATCCGGATGAGAAACATGTCTCATGCATGGAATATAATCAATGGGATCGCTCAAAGGTTTGTGTATCGACCTATTCAATCCAGCTCGGAACANAACTTTGTATTGGACGGTACGACTGGACTATCACGAGTCGTGACCAACGATACGTGCGGCAACATCGAGCCACAAACAGAACAGTACAACCCAGCGGAATTGTGACGGTACACTGTAGCGCCCGACTGCGGTACCCAAAGCAAGTTCCAATAGCACCGGAAGGAAACGTCTCTCCCTGAAACCCGACCAGACAGAACACGAGGTTGTATATTTCGCTCGATCAAAAAAGACGAAGATAGTGGAAAACTTGTAGTGTCTTGCTTTTCTATCTACTTTTATATGACATTGCTGTACAGTTTGTTTTAATACACACAATAAGTTATAACACAATCATAACTCTGTTCGTGACTACGCACGTGTTCTCCGAGTGTTGCTGAAGCATTACGCATACATTATCAGTTATCGTCAAGCGGTCCACTAACTGTCGCAGCCATCCTTTTCAGCTCCACTGCGCATTATCAATCGGAGCCACACTTCCGACCAACAGGACCTATGAAGCAACTGGACAGTCTTTCTGAGTCCGTTCCATGTACCTTATCATTTAATTATTATTCGTATATGTAGCATCTGTTTATATGCAGTTTGGGGACAGGCCATCAATGACCTTGGAAAATAGCTTGAAAATGGATCAATAAGGATGACCGGTGGTGTGGTATGAGTCCCTTTTGGAAATTCAAACTTTATAAAAATAAATAGAAAACCGGGGAAAATAGAGGGAAATGGTCACTTTTATAGGGGAAAATGGCCATTTTCTTATCAGTAGTATTGTAGTAGTATTGTAACCCAGGGGTAAACAAATACGGAAATATTATGATAAGTTACCGCGGTTCATGCAGGGTGTAAATGGCCAATTTGTGTCGTAGTGTGGGCAGAGAGTACGCTCCTAAAGAAGTGGTATGAGTTGGATAATAATGACAGGTTGATCACGGACCGTTTAAAAAAAAACGGGCAGCATTATTCCATAAGGAGTATACCGGCACCTTGTTGCGTTACATTCTTCCGATAGTCGAATGTTCGAATTGCATTACTGTCACTACAACAACAACAACAACAACTACTACTACTACTACTACTACTACTACTACTATTAACAGCAACAACAACACCGTGCGATTTCTTCACTTCTAAATATCCTATAGGAAGACTCCGATTGACCATGGATCCCATAATGCAAGAGTATTTCGCCCATTCGTAGTATAGCAAACAAATGAAAAAAAAACCACAAAGTGGTTAAAATGTCATCGTACAATAACAAATATATGTTTTCCCTAAACCACTAAACTCTATTGTTAGAGTTTGAGTTCAACTCGGTCAGTAGACGGTGAAGTATATTCATCTAGGATTGCGTTTGGTAATGAGAATACGGTCTTTCTAATGCATTGGGCCTCAATCAACCATAGATCGAATTGGGGGGCGAGACGGGATAAAAAACACAAATGGTTGTTTCTTCATATTTTGATCCATGAAAGACCACACACGTATTGTGAAAATTCGATTTAACTTTTCACAGTTTACATCTAACCACTAGACAATCCGTCCCCCCCCCCCCCCCCCCCCCCCCNACCCAAAAAACGTCTCCGCCCACAAATATTAGCAGTGCACGGGTGACATTGTAGGTTGTTCGCCCGAGACGGTACCTATACAGGAGACCACGCGAAGATCACGATCAAGGTGGTCGAGGCGTATGGGCCCAGTTACGCGGTTCCCGGCCCATCTCGTTCACGTTTCTCTTGTATGCATCTCATTCCAGATCTGTCCCAGATGGACCTTGATCATCCCATCGAAGAAACCTGCCCGTACATGCACCCGAGCAACGGACCAGACATACATTTACATATATGTATACATACAAGCATATGGATGCTTCGCATGTGGTGGTCTACCGCCGGCGCGGAGGCTTGGCTCGACGACCATACGTGTGAGGAGAGTCGCGGAGCGCGATGGGAGAGGAAACCGGGGGTTGGTGTGACCAACACTCGGACCACTCGGACCAGGACTGTCAACACTTTGTGTCCATGTGCGAGCTGGACAAGAGTATACGAATGTGTACATATGTGGATTGCGATCCCGGCCGAGATTCATGCTTGAACATTTTTTCAGTGTGCATCGAATTTCAACCAAATAAGTGCTGATTCCGGGTAAATCCACACACACACACTCACACACACATACGCACTCAAAAATACAATACAGTCCACGATGTGAACCATCTGTACGAGTCAGTCGACGGAAATCGTAGTGCAACCGAACAGTTCAATTTTACAAATCCTTTTGAATGAGCAACTTTAACCGACCACCAGTTTTAATTATCATAGACAACGAACCAAATCATATCTCACGTGGTTCGAGAAACACACTCAAGATCAATGTGTATGCTATTTTCCGTTTACTTCCGCCTACCGGCTCGCTCCTTTTGTAATGTCTTTTCTACTCGTCAGCAGATAGAAAGAGCAATCTCAATTTCTTTCTACTATCTATTATTTATTATATTAGTCTTCCCCGATCCGAATATCCCTTAAAACCCCCAGTCATCAATTCCGTACTCGTCACCAGAACACATATCATCAAATACCTAGGAGTCACCATAGATAGCAATCTACGGTGGTCCTATCATGTGCTAGCCTATGTTGGTGGACTAAGGAGCTTATCTTTCCAAATACGCAAGCTACGACAATTTTGAATGAAGTATAAGACTGTATATTCCTTTGTTTATCAGTGCATTTTTCGTGTCATACTTTATTGTTCGCCCGTTATTTTCCCTGGACAACTTAGAAAGGATTTTATTATTCTACGTCCCAGTTTAGTAATTGTCAGCCGTGTTTCTCTTATTTCTTCAAATACTCTGATCAAAAAAATGTGTAATTTGTATATCACTTCATGTGAGAATTTCGCTCATAAGATACTCAATGACCCCAGTCATCCACTCAATCCCGATTTATCTATCTGCTTGCCGTTCCCACGCTATAACCCGATCCAATTTTCGCTGCTTACCCTCAACGGCTCCCTATCTGGATCGTATTCTCACCGACTTTGTGAAGATCCGTAACGAAGTAATTTTAAACCTTCAAAGATGAACACTTGATCACGTTTTATCAACGTTGTATATGAATTGTCATTTCATTTTTTTATCCCATTGTAACGATGAACACATTTTTGACTGAAATGTAGGCACAGTTGCCTGAACAAGTCATCTAAAATACAATATAATGCAATAATAAAATAAAGATCGAGTCTCCCCGAGGTCTTCAGCTCAATTTGTTGGTGATTGTATTTTGTTTTGAACTAAAAACGATCCGCAAACACACCACGCAAAATTACATTCCTCTCTCTCTCGGATGCGGGCGTAGGCGCCATTTTCTAATGCGATAGATTCTGCGTATCAGACTCCAAATTGTTTGCTTAAGCCAGACTGAAAGAAACCAATCTGGAAACATGGTGGATTTCATCACTCCAGTCCGTTTATGGTCCCGCCACTAATACTGGACTCCGTCCCCAAACCCTGTATGAATAATGTGTTTCTCGGCAGTAGGCACCCAGGGAGATTCGGCAAAATCGTCCGGGATATTAATCGTGTAATGTTACTGCTGCTTACTGGCTTCTCTTTTCAAATTGATCGCGGGCAATGCTTGTTTACGTGACGGCCTCTTTTGGAGTGGTGCAAAAAGGCTTTTTTCTCACACCCCCGACATGATATCATACAATGGCTCGCTAGATACCTGTTTGTATTTGTATAACTTTTGCAGGCTGAGATATGCTTACATTTCAGTTCAAAATTGTACACTGGTTGTCACACCGGAGAAAAAATATAGAAGTACAGATAAACCCAAGTTTCATTCATTCGAGTAAAAAGATTGACGTAATTCATTTATAACCCATTCCTTGTTTGTCAAGATGCGAGCCAGATGCGGTACAGTGGAGGTTATGTACATTTTTATTAGAAAAGGTAGATCCCGATAAGAGGAACGAATGATCTACTGGGAGCGACAAGAAGATAAGTCAAGATGCAAAGGATGGGAGGGGTCGTTTAGAATCTTTTTGGTAAAGGTCACACAAAACTTCATATGATCATTGATAAGTTCTGTGATTAATGACTCCGCAGAAATTAAAGATGCACAGCTTATTATCATCAATCCACGACGGCTAGTTTTAAAGTTTTTGTTTCAATAGACCGAGAAACACTACAGGGAAGCAGTAAAGTAAAATAAGGTGGATGCATTGTTCAACAAAGGAGCACAAGACCTGTTGGATAGTGCAAAATTGTATGAGCTTTCGGAGCTGAAAGGAGAGATCCCGAAGTTTTCCCGTACGGCTCTGGATGTGTGTGACGATCACCGAAGATTATTAGCGATAGTAACACCCAGATATTTGGCTGAGGTCACTCTAGATAAAAGGTTACAACTAAGGGTTACAGAGTCCGACGGGAATGTAGAGCGGGAAGAACTAAAAATGCACTTCAAGCATTTGGATGTGTTAAGATTGAGGCCAGACTGGTTTGAAAACTGTTCGATTCGGGATATAATTTCAGTGAAGGATGAAAATTTCGAAAAAGAAGAAATGGTCTGACATAAAACGACATAGTCAGCGTACTTTTGGATATGAACAGAGTGTGAAACTGAAAGGTCACAAATGAAAGCAGAGAAAAGACACAGAGAGGGGACAGCACCTTGAAACACACCAGATTTATTGACTAGAGGACTTGAGGTATTCCTGCCCAGTTTTGTGCACTGGATTCCTTCGGTGAAATAATCAGAAAGCCACGAAAGCAGTTGTCTCGGTGTTGCGAAATTCCTACTCATTGCCGTCCCCTTATTGAGACATTTTTATTTGTATCAGTAATTGGACCGAATTAATGAGGCACAGGCGAAATCGTGCGTTCACAATGTTCGTCGGCCATGTGAATTGTATCGCAGAGGCAGTAGCTGACAAACTGGACAACAATCCCCATTTTCACAACTACCATTTCAGATTTTGGCCAGT
>UZAN01056938.1:0-13216 GCA_900618425.1 Echinostoma caproni
ATTTGACGCAGAGTGAAGATGTGGTCGATACAACCCCGACCGGGTCTAAAACCAGCCTGGTTCTCACGCGTGCACCGTTCAAGTGCGGCAGACAATNTAATTCCTCTGTGGTTCTCACAGGAGGATCTGTCACCTTTCTTGTAAATCGGTATGATCACCGACTCACACCATTCAGCTAGAAGCTCTTCTCGACAGAATTACTTCCCTTTGAAGACATTGCAACGCATGCGGCGGCACTCTCTCACGTTGCATTAGCTTCACTCGGTCGGTCTACCTTTGGACTTCCGGCATTCGAGGAAAGTTGCTCAGTAAGTGGTTCCCAATGCTACTAATTCATTCGATTTGCGGTGGTGGCCCGGCGGTAAAGTCATCAAACTGAAGGACGTGTGTTCGAATTCCACCATCACCGCCTGACTTTGCCCAATGTCTTGCAAGGGAGCCCTTTGATTGGCCGCCTACCTCTTCCTAAAAGTTGTACTTTTGTATTCAGTAAAGGGAAGAAAAATCAAATTTTTTCATGCGATATTTGTGGATTTTTACCAAATCAACGATAATCCGTCATGTTTCTGACCAGGCTAAATTTATATTGGGTTGCACATTATATTTATTCATGGATTTTCCCAAATGGTCGAAAGACTAACAGAGAACGTATTTTTTTACACCAACTTTTTTGTGGTTAGCCGGACGTTATCTCCGACGAACTCTCATTCGTTTTCTGTTTTATTCGTAGTCAATCAAATAGCACATGAACCCTACAGGAATTTTCCTTCTTTGGAAACTGGAATGTTTTCTAAACCAATCAGCTTCACTCAGTTATTAATAACCACAATAATCGTTTACTGATGTTCATTCGGTGAGTAACGAAGTGGGGCAATCACAGGCCGCCACCTTTCCACAGCGATCATGTCCTCGCGCGCACAAGGGAATGGAGCTGAACTAACGTGCTCAAAGAGGTTTGTAAATCCACGTTAAATAGTATGAAATTTATGTAATCACACACACAACCGAATTCAACACAGTTTAGTTCTATTCCGCTCAGTTCAAACTTTTATTAATTTTGCCCATTGATGCTTTTGAGGTGCGTATGGAAAAATAAAACCGAATACAGAAAGAAATCTGGATTGAGAAAATGACGGAACTTAGTGAAATATTTGAGTGAATAGGTGCCCCTGGGTGTGATTTTCAACCGCGTTGCTCAACATTTTCGACTGTACTTGGGGACTGGGTGTTTTAGGCCCTAATTACAGCCCGGTCTCCCATTCATGGGTCACAGCAGGAATGGATAGACATTTGGTAATAAATGTGTCAGCATTATTATAAGCAGTTTCGAATCAATGGACTTTTGGGGTCGCGAGATGCTCTTTTGACATGTACTTCACACGTCACAAAATAAAGCTTTTTATGAAAAGCGATTTTACAAATGAAACTTCTTTTTCCGTTGTCTTGAGTAGAAGGTCAAAACTGATAGATAACCGTGATCTGTAAAATGACAGGCCCTCAGAATATTCATTGAGAACAATACCAACGACGAAATTAAAGTGATAATTTTTATTGGGTCGTAGTGATGCCAATCAACGATGAAGAATGAACGATAAATACAGTCACATGTCGATCGTGTTATGTCACAGTCCGAAATTCTTACCTAAACAAAGTTGATCCCATTGTCACAGGTGGGTCATTCATTTCATGATTTCAGAGTTAACAGAACCAGATTCAATGACCACTGTGCTATTCAATCGAGTCCTTATGTATAGTGTGAATGATGTGCTGGGTTCACAGCTCACTAATTATCGCACATTCAGATGATCACCATTTGCATTACTCCATTTGTAAATCACATTTTGGAAAATTTCACGAATTTATATCAAACTTGATAAACAGGCAAACTCCTCGGTTGGTGCCGCTAACTTCTGCAGTACTATTGTTCACAGTCCTCTCAAAAGTACGCATTGAAGTTACGACGAGACTATGACCTTAACTACGGTCATACCAATTACCATCTGATGCAAAACTAATTGGTTTGTTAAATGTGCACCACACATGGTCACTGGGAATCAAATCGAAAAAACTCACAACTGAATAAGCCGTTTCTTTTTGGGCACCATAACTAACTCCGGGTGGTTTCTCACTTTACGGGCTTGGCTCAAACAAGACATGGGTACCTTACCGCATTTGACATTTTTACACATATGCTATTTGCGTAACTTGGGCCCGGAACGTTTAAGTCACCATGACTTGGTGGCTGCGATTCGAATAACTGAATAAGCAGATTTGGCTAAACTGCTTGGCTGCTTTTCAGTTGCCTGCATGCATTCCTTCGAACGGCGTTCCTCCTCCTTGCCTGGTCACCGTCAGCTTACTTGAACCAATGGTTTACTGTGTAGTCCGCCTAGTTTGCACTCTAGTCGGGATGATTCTCATACAGAACTCTTCTACTGGATGATTTTTAAGTGAATAAATCTGTTTGTCCAATCATGGTCTGATATGGGGTATTATAAGAAATGAGGACTAACAACTGGAATATGCCCTCAAACTGTACACGTTGTTCTCAGTTACTTCGGTTCAGCAGATTACACCTGTTTTTGTCATAGGGTGTTACAACTTCCACCGAAAAGACCATGAAGAATATAGAACCAGGGAGAAAGTTGCATTTCGTTATTAATCTCTCTTAACACACATGCAATTAAATTACCGTACCTTTTGTTGACTGCGAGTCAAACAGGACATAGTGATTCCAACCACTCCGACGCACATGCCACTTTATCGGCTAAAGGTTGAAAGCTGATATGCGAATCATACGGATTACTGATCAACAGCTAAGAATAAACTAATCGTTGATGCTGCCTTTTGATAGTTAGTTCCATGTGTTGCCCAATTGAACAAACTTTATCCATAGCTCGAAGTGATTTTACTTCATTTCGCATTATTCAGTGGCTCTTCACTTCGAATTCAAGTTCGCGTTATCTGAGAACGAAAACAAATCCGATTTCTACAGGACTGTCAACCTGTGCATCTTTGTTCGACATTGGCATTAGTACATAATTGGTAATCTTCCCACTTTTAAAACCGATTTCTCATTCGTGTACAAAGTTCGGTTCTTCATTTTCACAAATTGTGTTGTACTCGCCCGGTAGATCCCTAGATCCCTACAAGCATTTCCTAATTCAATAATAAAAACAACGCCTTTACACATTATCAATATTTTGAAATAGTTTGTTTTGGAAAAACAGATACATGAAATCAGTGGTAAAAAATAGCAACGCTCATTCTCAAAGGCTAAAAATAGACCCAAATTCCAGAACTACCTTTTAATTATGCTTTCTAACGCAAATGAAAAATAATCCGATTTCAATTTGTTTCTCCCTAGTCAAATTCACGAATCCTTTAAAAGCTGCAGGTTCCGAGATCGGCTTCAATGTTACTCCTGGAAGTACGCTCACGATTGTGTCCCTTAAAGCATATTTTAGGGAAGTCCTACTTTCTTGCTTCTCGTGATGGGTTGTTTTCAATAAATTGCGAAGGTCAAAAATCAATATCATAAACAGGTTGAACTGCAGATTGCTGGAAAACTCCGACATTAAGCCTACTACGAAGAGGTTTACGAGCTGGCCCCTGAACATCCCAGTCGCAGTTTATCATTTTATCAGTTGTATTGAGCGATGGGGGGGGGACATTTCGAACTGGACATGAGAACCACTCTTCAGGAATGAGAAATCTAAACAACCGGGTACAGGCCCCCGAATGGACTGCAGTTGCTGAGTTGCAGATTTAAATGGCCAAGTGCCCATCAATGAATCCCTAAACTAATTACTTGCTTTAGCTATTCCGAACACTAAAAAATACTTCACAAGCGCTGATGATGTCACCTCGGCTGGTGATGAAACGTTTGTAAACAAATTGCCAAGCTCGGCGAACAGGCGAAATGAAAATACTGGATCTATTAATCCATCAAGAGGTTTGTCCACTATGATCTGTTTGGCTCAGTCTGGATTCAGACGAGTATGAAGTTATGTATAGTATTATGTACCTAAGCTTCTACTTTTTCCTTGTAAGAATAGCAAGCATTTAGCGGTGTACCAACAACGGGATCACAGTTATCTAATCTTATCAAAGGATTATTGAACCCGAATTAAAATTTGTAAATTGTCCACATTCAAAAGCCAAATAGAAAACTGCTTGATTACACACTCCAACCCAAGTACGTAAGTGAAATAAGACGTAAAACGAATGCGGGAATCAAAAGGCATCGATGAATCAAAAAGGATGAACTGTAACTTTTTCGGGAGTTATTTCTCACTTTGTGTAAAATTATCATACAAATGACGAGCAACTAAACCGAGAGGTATCAAAATTTGCCTGTTTTACCGTGATTTGTTGTACTTCGCACGCACGAAAAGGTCGCTCGAAACCATTAATCAAATTGTATTTACCTGCAACAGTCATCTGAATGAGTGTAAGTAGTTTGTCCATTCAAATGTCGAAACGCACACTGATGAACTTTATTACGGATTTTTGTGCAACCCAGTCTAAACATCAAACAAGTGTTCGAATTGCACTGGTTTTGAAAAAAGACCGAATCACGAATATGCATAGTATCAACCAATTTAGCACTAAGTGAATAGAATACATAGACAAACAGAGCTCAAAATGATAACTTGTTGATATTTTGAGTGCAGAGTGTGACAAAATGCCAAACCAAGGTTTAGACGTCAAATTAGTCTGGTTATTCGTTCTGGGCAAATCGTCTGACTGAGGAATCCGAAAAATCAATAATACGACAAAAATTCGTCCCTTTCCTCTGTTACGTTGTCACAAACAATTCGTCTGGGAAGTCATCTTGAAAACTGATTCTTCAACTAATATTTGGTGCATGCTTGTTAATACTTTTATTGATCTCGCGTTAACAAAAACACAGTGAACCTCAACACCATGGACAGACTGAAAAATACTAAAAATTCCGCAGAAGCAATCTCATCGGGAATTTTACTGCTACAAAGTAATCGCTTTGGATATTCATAAGGTATATGTTATTTCGTTTGAATGATTCGTAAAACTGTTCTTGATTAACGATTTTGCTCCGCAATTTTTATTTGGCTCTGTATCTTTTGCGGGTCTCAGTGTGGTTTCCCCTGACTGTTCATTAATTTCTCTCTGTAAACGTAAATGCTCAACGCACTCACTCAATCAAAGTATCCAAATTCATCATACTTTAGGTTCACTCTGATAAGCGCTTATGATTTTCGAGACGAACTGGTTGGCACAGTAGTATTGCACACATTTCTTCCATGCGTGCGGTCTCTGGTTCATATGCTAGATGAATCGATTGACGCTGATCATAATGACTTCTACGAGAATAAAACCCCTGGTCGGGTAATTGTTGTATATAGGGTTGAATAAATAAATAAATGACTGAATTCGGGTTGCTAATCATTTATCATTCAGAATTTCGTCAATATCGAGTCAGAATTCCTAAACAGTAAAAGTATTGTTAGCTGAAAAAGAGCTGAGTTTCTGTTTAAAATAAGAAACCGGAAATGCACAAAGAATAAATAAAATCTGACATATTTTGTCAAAAGGAGATTGTTATTAAGGGCGCCTGTCTCAAATGAGGCAGCTGACTATGCACTGGGAGAAAGCAGTTTAGATTTGCATCCTGCAATTACTATTTGATGCTGCTGTGCACTACATTCTATCAAATATTCACCAGTTTATAAACGATGCTCATTTATTAGCAAACACATTTAGATCACTTTGAAACCAAAAAACAGAGTAGCGAACAAGATCGTATTTAAGTATTCCTAGTCATGCCAATATATCTTAATATATATGACTACTTGGGGATAAAATTGTCTCAAGAAAAGAAAAGAAAATCAGATCACTAGAAAAGATTTCATCGCGAAAACGGAAACCGGATTCACCATGCTCACGTATTTGTTTGTCCACTCTCTGGTGTTTTGTTTTAAATGTTCTATTTCTACTATCAGAACAGAGACATTACAATGCTTATTTTTGTTCTATCTCTTTAAATGGAAAACAGTACAATAAAACGTATGGGTACAGGTGATTTTATTCTTCAATTCACTGTTGAAATCATCCATAATCAATCTGCTATTCTCGATGCACTGCGTTTATTTACTACTTGAGCTTTGCACTTTTGATTGCGTCACAGGATTTTAGCATCAAATTAATGAACACAATAAAAGTTCTCTATTCCATTAAATTGCATTTTAGGTATATTGATTAAATTTGCGTTTATCATTTTATTTAAATTCGTTCTTTTCACCTCAGTACTACAACAATTTTCTTCTAACAGTTGAACGAAAAAGCCCTCTATCTTTAGTAGCTGCTAATCTCATCTTTTGCATTCATATATTTTTCATTTATACACAAAGTATTTTCTACAAAGAAATATTACTCTTATTCTTTTGTTAACTCTATTTCAAGTGAAGTGGATAAACCAGCCTCATGAATTATCGTAAAGCTTCCTATTAGTTTGGTACACAAGGAGTCATCAGCATTACCCGACGTTATTTCGAAGGTAAAAGTCTGTATTATGCAAAGCGAAATACGGACTTAAAGGTAACAGTGCGTTAGTGAATATTTTTCAATGGCTCACTGGGAGATCATTCATTATGCGACCGGTGTGGGTTCAGTCCAAGGATCCGTGACGAATTTCGCTTGAAGCGATAGCATCAGACAAGAGAGCTTGTTCGTGCGTTCAAAAGTGACCTTCTTTGCATGCCATGCCCCGTCTCGCAGAAGTTTTACACCCCGGTTACTCACAACGTAGCTCAGACCGCCTGTCCAGTGGTCTGTCGGGGTGCAGCTATATACTTCTAATGATTTGTTGTTGGTATCAAAATGATATGGTAGGAATTCTTAGTTCTAATAACTATCCCTCTCTTTTCCAACGGTGTCCAGTGGGAAGCTACGTAGCAGGTATGCAATCAACCTGAATTTCTTCATGAGTTCGTTTTTTGTTTATTATTAGTGAAAAAGATATCTCTAGTAAATACTCACAAACAAATAAATAAATAACTTTTATTGAGTGATTCGTAACCTTGTTAATCCATATATTAAGTCAAGTCAATAGTGGCCTCATGCACCCTGATGGGCGAATTTTCAGCATTTTACACCATATTTGTGGATGCAAATTTACAAGATCATACAAAATGAACGGGAAAGCAGTGAATATTGTCTTTGTTAATGAAGCAAGAATTTGCGTAATTCTGTGAAAACTTTCTCCTCATCAACAGGTAGACGTGCTAGATATGGTAAAACAGAATAACTATATGAAGAGACATGTGCAAATGAAAGTTTGAATCCTGAACATTTGAATGATGACGATGATACAACTTTTGAAAATTCATTGTATAATGGCTGATAAGTGTCTGCGACTATTTCGGTTATAAAAGTTTCACACGCTGCAGATGTCTTTCAATGATAGAGTCTGCATGTTTATACCTAAAGATGCCACTACATTTAAATATATTTTTCAGAGATCTCACCATTAAATAAAAGTCTTTCTTCAACATACCGAGGGAAATCATTGGGTAGCAGTAGAACCAGTGGAGGAGCACGCATAAATGAGCTTATGGTGAATAGAAAGTATGCTTAATCGGAATGGGAAATATGAAACCTTTCCAACTTTACAAAATGCGTTTTGAACATGCAGTGACCATGACAAGTTGTGTGATAGTGCTACGTCGATGTATTTTACCACTGTTGATGTTGGTACGTGTTCACAACTGGTAGAAAGGGTGGGAAATCTACCTGTGAGGGATGAATGGGGTACGTTGGCCAAAAGGAAAAACGCAGCATCCTGACATTTAGAAGCATCTAATGAGGGAACGGGACAAAGATCAACTAACAACGCCATTTAGCTTGCTTTTGATTTCTGAAACCTCTTTAAGATTGGATGATTTGCATCCTAAAACAACATCATTGGCGTATTTACAGTCAATGAATTTTGAAGGAATGGGAAATTGCTTGGCATACATTGAAAAGGAAAATGGAGAAAACGTGCATCCCGCAGAACAACAGCAGCAACCGGGTGGGTAGATTTCCTGCCATTGAGCCACGTGAACTGCCTCCTATTCGAGAAATAATAGCGTATGAATCTGCCAACGGTTGGATTGTCACCACTTTCGGTAATCAGATTGGGCAATACCAATCGATCAAGACTGATAAATGCGTTTTTATAGTTTAGGAAAAACATTCTGACGGTCTTACTTTTCTCTTTTTAGAGCCAAAATGAACAAGATAAGCAACAGCATCAAGTGTTGAGCGCGAAAAATGATGTGCAAACTGATGTAGACTCAGCGACATAAATGTTTTTTGGAAAGAAAAATTCAGTTTACAGATAACTGGAGGTCAATATAAACGTGATATCAGTTGTGGAAGTTGCAATGATTGCATATTTTTTGTTGCTCCATTCAATGGTTGAAACTACTCAGAGCTTATGGTTTGGCCGGGTTTCTCAAAACGGGGCTTGTTTGCCTACAACAATGTTTTAAGCACAGGTTTTCACTGATAAGAAACCAATTAGGCTGGATGTTTTGAAAATATAACAAGAAACATTTGCGGCAAAGATACAAACGAAGAGGAGCTCCGGTTCATAAGAGCTATCGATGTAAACTATAGATATTGGTAAGGCCTAGTTAGCAAGGTGACTTATTGCTGTGCGGATAGATTAAAAGTTTACGTAAGCTGAAATTCGTTACATTACAGGGATATACTGACGAAGATGACGCTAAGAAAATTATGAGTATAATTTATTCATTGTTATTATTATTATTAGTTGTTTGAGGAAATTCGCTTGTCTTAGCCAAAATGAACGAAAAACCAAAACACAAGGCGTTTCGTTCGTCGTGGCTAATACAAGCTACTTTTCCTCAATAAGCATGAGCACAACGCCCAAGTTTTTCAGTAAGATACGCACCATCCATGGATCTCGTGGGATTACTTGATGCTGTTATTCCAAGTTTTCTTTTAGCAAAGCTTTGTGTGTTGTTCACGTTTAATTTAACTGGTTATTTGTGGTTGAACGACAAATTTCTTGACTTTGTCATCTTATTCCGTGTACACTAATTTACTTGATCCCGCGGAACAATCTAATCATGAAGCATCCTTTTGCAACTATCGGTACCGATAGTTTTACGTCATCGTGCATGGAAAAACCTTGAAACTACTGAGTCATTTACCATTCAGTTGACATAAATCATCATACATTTGATGGAAACATTTCTTTCCCTGGTTATAATTTGCAATTCACCGTCAGGACATTTGCGCTGCAGTACACTAGCCATGTCTCATTCTGAATGCAACAAAACGTTTTATGCCTTTCAGCTAAATTCGCTCATCCTAGACACACCTGACTCTCTGAATAATCTCGGAGATTGGATAAAATAAAAACAACCATATATTCACCATAAATTCAATTTCTACTCTCAAGATGAAATTACCTGTCATTTGAATGTTTCCTTACAGAAAACATTTTAGTTAACAATGGATATATGCCACAATCCATTGTCATAATTAAAAATCATTGAGAATAATTTCATTCAGTTTCAAATTCCATTCACAATGTTCACACCAATTTCATTTAATTTATACACCACATCCCAATAAGCCATCCAGAAGTGTAGATAAAAAGTATACTGTCACATGGAAACCATAATTACCTATCTTCAACACCATGCGGTTTGACGAATTTAATGCTTTTCTTAAATTGTCTTAAACACTGAGTTGGTGCATAAATTACTATTTAAAAGACAAAAATTAAAAAAGATCAAAGAATTGAATGAAACTTTTCCATTACATGTCCTTTTGTGACGAACGGTGGATGGGGCAAACCCCATCGTCACAAGGACCTGCCGTTCAATGATAGAATCTGGTAACCTAATCCCTGGGACTTCGGGCTGTGAATCAAATAAGGCGTTGCATCAAACCGAGTGACAGCAAGGTTGTCTACCATCAAAGTTGGGTGGCTGTGGTGAAGCTCAACTCTCATACAATAAGGTCAAAGCACGCTGGTGACAGCGACTAAACCATTGCGTCAAAACCACCTTCTACAAATAAAGATCAAAAAACCTTTGACTCACCAGAATAACATCTTAGAACTTAATATATTCAATGTTTTACACAATTCATATTTCATTATGGCGATCTAATGATTAGAATTCATGCAAGTATTATTATAGACCGTAGACATTTAGGTACTATATTCTACTTTATTTATAAAAATCATAAAGGTGGCGCTGAAAAAACACATTTCTACCAATTGAATGAGTATTTTCGACAAGCTAACATGAAGCTCGATGCCACATATTATGTTCATTATAAATTTACCAACCGGAGGACTTTGTCCAAGATGATTAGTTCAAAAAGCCACCTGCAAGCATATTACAACCTTTTGAAATACACTTTTCAAAACTACTTCCTTTAATCAGATGGTTAATACCTAAGCTTTTCAAAATGATTCATTAGCAAAGTACAGCTCACCAGTGTTTACGTAATATCATTGGAAGCAGTACAGGAAATATAGACCTCTTCTTTATTTTTGCACCAAGTGTGAATGCTTTAGAATGACCAAAAACATTGTATTTATCAAAACCTGGATGTTCATTTGCAGAACAAAATTTAGAATGCTTATGCTTGACTTAGTTTATTTGATCTCACTGGAAACAAAAAGCTGTGCTTTTGACTTCATGAGTTTTGTTAACCTTTACATAATAAATATATCCTTATTATCAAGGGCTTTGAAATTTGTATGCAATTCATTTGCGCCAAATATAATAACAAATTGCAGTAACTATCTGAGCTAACTGTGAATTGTTTTGATTGCTTCCGGCTTGTACTTCGAAGAAACCTTATGCTGAACTGCGCTAGACGTCCGGTAGAAAGCAATCTTAGGACACCGTCTGACCGCAACCTATTGAACAAGCCCATCAAAAAGAATGACAAAAACCAAATACAATTTCCAATAAATGAAATCAGATGAAGCGTAAGAATCATCATGCAGCCGAGCCTTATCTGTTTATTCTGAACGTTAGCTGATCTACATCAAGTCAACTGTCAGACGACGGGTGAGATTAAAAATTCCGATAAAGTGCAGAACAATTGAAGATATCACACAGCTTATGCGTCGTTTATAAACCTCGAAAAAGAGTTGTTAATATCTCTGTTTAAATACCAGCCATTAGACCCGCAATGAGCACATTGGAAATTTCAATAAACTAACCAATATAACACAAATTTTGGTGAAATGACTATTTAAAGACTGTAGTGTTCTTATAGCTTGATATTTCACCTTTTAAAATTCTATGTACATTTGTCTAAAGTAATTACTTCTAGGTAAAATTGCTTTATTTAGAAATAGAGTAAATAAACTCCGGCATAGTTATGTTGGAAGTCAGTGGCAAGAGAACACTGTATTACGTAGAAGTTTTAAAGTACATTTGCTAAAGACAAGGATGACACGCAGCTGCGAAGGAACAAAACGTGAGACAATACCATCCATTTGATAAGTGTTGTCTAGTGATTAGGTGTGTCAGCGTGTGACAGGAAAACATGTGTCCTCTGGTAGACCGTTACTGAGAAATTTTTTTAGTTTCAATGATATGGCAAATAATCTGTTTTTCGAGAGTTTACCCCCAATGCGTGTAAACAAATGGAACTTAATTTCAGTCAAATCAAATATCTGATAAAACAGCTGCTGATAAGATTTTGAGTTACAGCTTTGTTTATAAACATGCACTCCTTTTTCACTGAATAGTAACATCTATAACTTTCTCTATGCAAGTGTCGTCTATTTTCTAATTTCATTGTTTTAACAAACTCAGACCGTTTGCATGATCACCACAACCTACTCTTACTTCTTGCACACTAGCTCACGTGCATGCGTTTTGCTCTTTGTAATTCAGGTAATCGCATATATCAAATTCTACACACCATACAATGGGAGACAAATCACTTTCACTAGGAAATGGAAAATGTATTTCAAAATAATTCATATGCGTGAATATATTACCACGTGGATCCTTTGTGATTAAATTATCAATGGAACACACTATCTCTTTGGTGTCTTTATTGTATCATGTTAATTTTTATTACCGTCTAGAAGTGGAAATCGAGGGCGCATTATGAATATAAATATGCAAACTAATTAACTTACCTCAAGGTTTCCGATACCAGTGAGGTCCGTTAGTTTGTTGTACGTCAACAACAATTGCTTCAACGATCGCAGTTCTGTTAAGACTGTAGGAAGAGGTCCCTCTAATTTATTATGTCTTAAATCTAAATGGGTTAGACTGGTGCACGCGCTCAGTTCCGGTGGCAAGCAGGCAATCCAGTTCTCCTGTAACCAGAGCTAAACGGAATCAGTTAGACGAAGGATTCTCAGATTACCTTTTCTAAGTGGTTTAAGTTTCCTATTTGAAATGGCAATGATGTCAGCTTATTTTCGTAAGCATACAGTTCGGTGAGATTGGTAAGTAGGCCTATTTCCGGTGATAAGCTGTTGAGGGCCAGAGATGAGAGATCAAGTAAAGTAGTATCCTTAGATCCGTTGATTATCTTCCCTCCATCCTTCTAATTAGGCTTAAAAGGCAAGAAAAACCCACAGATAGTTTTGCCTTTCGTGACCTATTCAGGGAAAACATTTTTCCATTATCCTCCTTGAGTAACACACTTTTCTTCATCACTGGAGTGCTTGGGGCACTGAGCGTTTCATACGCCTTCGAAACGTCTATCAGCGAGGATGACATAGGCGTTCTATTGACTTTACATCAGTAAATGTTGTATGAAAACGGAACAAGCTTTACTACTGAAAATCTGCTTCCGAGCGATTTTTGATGTAGACTCCAGTATTTTTGAGCTTTGTTTGCCTCGGAAAACATCCGAAATCGTGTAAGATCTCGTTCTCTAATAAAGATCCAAAATGGTACATGATCACGAGAACACAGCGCACTCACCGGCATTGTGTTTGGAAATTTGGCCAATTAGTGACCTAGAAAACGCACGCTTTGAAAGATCAGTTCAGTTCAGTTCAGTTCTCACAGGACGAATTCTGGCTCTTTCCAATCGAGCATCCAGATTTGTGTGTTGTCAGCGAGTTTCCTTGGCTTCCAACACTTCGATATGCAATTTTTCTGAAAGGCAGAAATATGTGGTACAGTATCACACCCCTTGTGGTTAGGTTATAAATGGCACTAAA
>UZAN01056946.1:2775-13210 GCA_900618425.1 Echinostoma caproni
TGGGAATCATCCGATGCAATCTATTCACTGACGGGAATCCGGTCTAAGGACGTGAAAGTCCGGGTCCAATATACAGCAGAAGCGATCACGATTACAATAAACAATCCCCACCGCCACCATCACCACGACCATCACCATCGCCACCACCACCACCATCGCCACCACCACCATCACCATCACCACCACCACCATCACCATCACCACCACCACCGCCAAGCGCACAGAAACCGTTCGCGAAATCCCTTACACTCCCGTGGCCATCTATCCGAATTGTCCCCATCTAAATTCTCTATTGAATATTTACACTCCGCAAGCGATAGTTATGCAATTAGTGTTAGACGAAACCACCTCCCAATCCCTCACACACTCACATACTAAAAATCCTGATTTGACTATCTTGTAGTGGCTTNTGTCACCACCTTAATCTGCCTGTTCCGCCGGTATGCTTTCGCATGATCGCAGGCCTTGGTTGTTTGGAACATACGCTCGTGTATCATTCTCCTTTGTAGCATAAATTCCGCTAGGATCTTCGATATCCTGAGACCGCTTCTTCAGCTAGGTTTTTTATCGTTGTTTAAGTCGCTGCCACCTCCGGTGAAGTAACTTCACTTTAAACGGCGCGTGATTTCAGTGCTACATCTCTTGTCAAGCATTTTTCGCTTTCAGACACCCTCGAGCGTAGTCAGGCTAAAGCTTCGGTGCTTTCAGGGAACATTACACTTTCTCTCGACTAACCGACTGTTCTTCCTGATCTATACCGGGTGATCGAGAAACACGGCAGAATTAGGGATCGGATCGCTGTCGCAGGTTGCGAAATTGCATTCCCTGTTTAAAAAGGGGGAGAAATTATAATAAATCGGAAACTAAATAAGCAACGTAATATAATGTGAAGTAATTGGCTCGTAGATAAAGCACTGAAAGCAAGCTTGTTCTGTACATCTCTATGTTTTCCGGACGAATAATCTATCGAAATGATTGACTCATTTGAAAAACAACAAATACCCTATGCCCATTTATTTCGATCCTGAAAGTGTCAAATTTGGTGTGTAAGAGAGAGAGAAATCATTCTTTACGCAGTACTGCATCAGAAGTTACAAACCGGTGTTTTTTATTCTCCAGGACTTACTTCTAA
This sequence comes from Echinostoma caproni, assembly GCA_900618425.1. NCBI lineage: Eukaryota > Metazoa > Platyhelminthes > Trematoda > Plagiorchiida > Echinostomatidae > Echinostoma > Echinostoma caproni. The sequence continues at coordinate 3,908 of UZAN01056946.1, forward strand.
TGAGTACAGTTGACCCAGTTGGAAGACTTGCTTTTTCACTCAAACTGATTTTATCAATTCTAGTTCCAATGATGCAATGGGAGTTTAATGCAAACAAACGAAAATCTCTAAATTCCCTTCTGGTTTTCGGTTGGGATTGGGACACGAAATGTTAATCAACTATAGAAAGAAACATGGTTGGTTGTTGATCAAAACGTATCACGCAAATCGAACGTGACTGAGACTTTGCTTTGTACACTAATCCCACTCTAGTCTGATTGAGATACTAGCAATGTAACCTTTGATGCGTAATTGAGTAAATCGTGTGAAATCCAATCGATCGAAATTATCTCTTTAATCTTTAAATTCACCAACACAACAGGATGGTAAATTGCTTCAAACTGTACCGTTTTTTCATACTAGAAACATGCCATTACGCTAAACAAATTAGGAATTGACATAGTCACGTGCAGACCTAGTTACACAACTGATACTTGCATGCTGAGAAAATATGACGCAATTACGAGTTTCCCTTGTGTAGTACATGTGTAGGCTGTTTGAAACTTATGCTCTTGAGTAAACTATTAGGATTTCATTGGTTACGGGGAAGAAATATCGTACCGTATGGTGTCAATCGTGTGCGTGCAAGATGCTGATGATGATGATGATGATGATGATGATGATGATGATGATGATGATGATGATGATGGTGAACGGAGGATGATTTGGATGATGATGATGATGATGATGATGATGATGATGATGATGATGATGACACATGTTTACGATGAAGATGATCGTGATGATGATACGGATGATGATGATGATGATGACGATGATGATGCTTCGGATGATGATGATGATGATGATGATGATAATGATGATCATGATGATGATGATGATAATGATGGATGATGATGATGATGATGATGATGATGACGATTCGAATCATGACGATGACGATGATTCGGGAGGAGGAGGAGGAGGAGCAGGAGGATGATGATGATGATGATAATGATGATGATGATGATTCGGATGATGATGATGATGATGATGATGATGATGATGATGATGATGGTGATGATGATGATAATGATGACGATGGTAATGATCATGATGATGACGATTATGATGATGATGAGAATGATGATAATGATGATGGTGATGATGATGATGATGATGAGTGAATTATACCACTATATTTGTATTTTTTGGTTTTGGAGTACTTCCTTTTGATAGAAACTCACTGGTACATAAAATACTGCCACTTGACGTTTTCAATTGAAAAGCTGCCAGTTTTGTATGGGTGCTCGGGGTTTGTTTTTTTGATACATACATCTTAAACGTAACGGATAATTGCAAATTCCAAGAATTCTTCTACAATCCAATTTCGTCTGACTGATAAAGCCTTCGAAACTTTCAATAGGAAGTGTGTAATTGTAAAATCTCTAATTATCAAGCGTTATTCCATTGGAAATAACCCCCTCCGCCCGAATTTAAAATTACTCGACGCTCTCCAAAACATGCATATTCGTCTTTTCAGCATACGTGATCATAGATTTCATGCGATACAATCCACGCAATCCACCAACGTATTTCGCTTGGCCCCGTACATTCTTGTTCTACGTGTTTGCATTGACCCAATTTTTAGATCAATTTTCACTTTCTTTCTTGGTCATTTACACTATCCTCTTCAAAACTCTCTTCACAGGCCAGATGGAATCTCTATTCTCTCGCAGGTGTGTGTGTGTGTGCATGTACTCAAATCGTGACCTGATTCGAGAGTGTTACTCATTGATCAATCAATCCAACACGGTTCTCGTTCCTCTGCCGTCGTAATGATCAGCGACAATGGTGGACTTGTTCACCTTATACCCGCGCGAGATTCCACGCGCGCGCTTTTAAGCCCAAGCGCATGCGTACACTTAGTTGTGTGAAACAATAAAAATCGGGGATGTAGATTTAAATTAGCTTACAGACACCCCCCCCCCTCCGGTGTACCCAATTAAGATATTGTTCATTTGTATGTCCATTATTCAGGATTGTTCTTCCAAATGGATATCAGGTGTTTTCTACCCAGACTGACTGTCTTTTCCGTGAACGAGATACAGTTTCGGATCGAGGCCGGTGATGATTGTGTTGGAACGATGACAATGTTGATTGAAAACATTTTGCGTGAATTTCTTTTCGCATCCAGATATTAAATTGATAAGTCAGCTAACTGGTGGATGCCATATGCCTCCTCTGTAAGTTAGATGGGTGATTCAAATGTTTCAAGATCAGTGCTCTGTCGGTGTGGCCTCGCTGTAGCTCGGCTGGCAAAGTGTGCGCTGTACAATAAATCGTAGGCAGCGTCCATGCGGGGATTCGAATCTCTCTGAGGCTGCTGAAATTTTCACAATCTCGACATAAATCTTCAAATCTGCCAAATATTTGTTGTGAAAAGACCGATTATCTTAGCTAACCCCAAAGGGAATATAGAAAAAGCTGGTCCCAAGAACATGCTAACAGACCACTCTATTAATCTCACACTTCTGTATGTACATCCTCACTCCTGGGATAACAACATTGTTCAAAACAGATACAACGCAGACCCTGAAGTGAGGTGAACAAAATGTAATATGTACCATACTGAATGACCAGGTTAGAAATAAAAAGTTTACAAATTTCGCGCTTCGCTGATGCACAAAATCCTCGGCTCTTGCGTTAGGGAATGACGAGAAAACCGACTTAACTAATTTACTTTTCACTTATCAGTCATTTGGTCAGTCCGTCCTGTTACGTTTGTATTTCAAACTGTTTGGTCTCCTATCCGTAACCCGCTAGCAAAGTAGAATAACCGTGCGCTGGGTAGGAGATATTTGTTACGACTCGTTCACAATCAGTCGTGTTGAGCGTATGTTCAACAAGGCAGAAATGGAACTAAATAGCCAATCAGGATCACAGTCAAGTGCGTGAGGTTGATTGATATGGACAGATATTAATCGATAACAGTTGTGGAACGAGCAAATTAACGACCGATCCCAAGAGTCTACTGGATGAACATACACTAGATTCTAAATTTTACTTTGTATTTCCTCATGTAATGTGATCGCTTTGTAGCTCACTGTTTGAAGTTCCAGTAATATACATACACAGACATATCAATGGTCTTTGATGTGGATCCGGTCATACTATAATAACTGTAGAATTGTCCTGTCTATCCGGAGATTTTAAGTGAGCCTTGGATGAATACATTCTCTTTATGAAAAAAACGAATGATCGTTGCTTCGTTTGGCATTTGTAATGTATTTAGTTTTCTCTCTCCTTGTGTAAATACAACCTTATCTTAGTTATTGTTAGTATTTTTTGATTCAATAAAGTTACAATCCCTTATTTGTTCAACATCTCTGTTCATAGAGCGTACTACATGCGAATTTGCTAAAACAATTGCACGTACTTTCTCTTATACTACCGCGGAATCCAATCAGGAAAAGGATCGCTTGTCCGGTGCTCTGTAACTTTTATGACTCTATTTCGCAGTACATCTGATTTCCACTTTTATCGGTAATACTTTTTGATATTCCCAGAACCAGTAACAGTCAAAGTTTTATTACTTATTACTTACAAGCGGTTGCTTTTGTTTGGAATAATGTGGAATGATGATGATAGATCCGGATGCGGAGGTTGCTGTTGCTGTTGGTGGTGATGGTGGTGTGTTCTCCGAGCCGGAGGTGTTGTACGCAGACACTTCGCAGCCAGACTAGGCAAACCATCATCTTATCGGATTTAGGTCAAGGCAAATCAAGTCAGCAGTAGCCTCATGCCCCCGGATGGGTGAATGTTTAGCATTTACACACCTTCTGTCTTCAGGATTGAGGGCAGAGGGCAGGGTGCCCGTGTAACCCCGTCACCACTGGGTCAAAGATCCGATCACAAGTGTTCGTTCCTTCAGAGCCCCTTCAGGTGTTCATCCAGGCGCCGTTTGAAAGCAGCGTCTGTCTTCTCTTCTACCACATTCGCTGGAACGGAATTCCAGAGTGTTTTTGACCTTCGCGAGAGTCGGTAGACTAACGGAAGATCAACTGACTGAAGTTTTTGCAACGTGAGAGAGTGCCCCCGCGTGCGGTGCTCTGTCCGTACAGGGAAGTACTGTTGCAGCTCCGGGCCCATATCATCTCTCAGGATCTTCCTCAGGCAGATGAGATCTCCCCTGAGGCGTCGATACGCAATTGGGCCCAGACCATTAGCCTGTAGACGATCTTCATAGCTGGTCCCGCTTAGTCCAACAACGAGTCTAGTGGCAGCACGTTATACACACTCCAAATTAGCCAGTTTACCAGCCGTGCAGGAGCATATCGCTGAACCACTGTACTCAAGTCTTGGTCTGACATGGGAAGCGTACAGCAGTCTGAAAGCATCTATCTTGAGCTGGTTGACAGACCGCTCAATAGGCCCAAGAATTTTTCATGCGCTAGCACAGATCCGATCGGTGTTTTCTCTGGTCTTTAGTAATGACGTAACCATAACACCCAGGTCCCGTTCGTACGATGTTCTGCGCAGTGTGGTTCCCTGGAAGTTGTAGACTTAGTTGTGGATTCAAATTTACAAAGTCATTACAAAATGAAACTGAAAGCAGTAGATTGTTTTTGTCAATGAAGCAAGCCACTGCGCAATTCTGTGGAAGTTTTCTCCTTTTCAATAAGTAGACGTGCCAGATACGGGCAAAACGGAATTACGATAAGAAGAGGTAAGGGCAAATAAAAGTTTAAATCTTGAGCGTGTGAATGATGTAGATATAGCTTTTGAAAATCCGTTGTTTAGTGGGTGGTGCGTGTCTGAAAGTATTGTGGCAGTGAAATTTTCACATGCTTGTAGGTGTCTGTCTATGATAGAATACGCAAATTTAGCACAAATGAATGAATGATGAGGAATGTCACAAATTTCTTTGTGTTTTTTTGCGCTGCTACGGATGTCAAAATCTCAGATTTTTTTAATGTTTCATTCTGTTTTTGCTTGAAAGAATTAATTGTGGGTGCAGAAACAAGGTTATCTGGTAGAGAATCCCAAATACTGTGCACACTCTGAGAGCAAATAAATGAAAGAAGTCGAACTAGGTCACTTTGTTCATCGGATAAAATTTCAAACCTGATAATTTGTGGATCACTACCAACGATTTAGGAAATTTTAATTAATTCGGACTAGGGAGAAAATTTGTTTTTATCGATCTTGGCGAATGGATACGTTATGTCAATGAGGTGTGAACTGAACTACTACAAGGCACTGGATAGCTATTTCGTCCTGGTTGGATCTCATCAGCAATGTGTAAATCCATCGACCCAACGGCGGATTGCGAACCCGAGATCTCACAGGTAGAATGCAAGCATACTACTATCTGGGCCTCGAGGCAGCTGATCAGACCGTTCCCCATTTTGAATATACATTTTCTTCGCATCCTATGGTCTTGTATTAATTATTTAGAACTTTTTTTGTTATGCACTTAAGGATGATGAACAGCAGACGGGGCAAACTCCATAGTCACGAGGACCTGCTGTTTTAGTGGTGGGAACCGGCAATTCAATCCCCGGGACTTGGGGTGCGAACCATATAAGGACCCGATAGGTTAGGCGTGGTATTGAACCGGACAGCAGCAAAGCTGTCTACCACCAAAGTCGGTTGACGGTAGCAGGGCTCGAACCTCGGACCATAGGGTTTAAAGCACGCCGGGGACAGCGAATAAACCACTGGTGCTATAATATTGTGGCCACTATCGCCGTATCTGTTTCCAAATGTACCTGACAAGTACGGACTGATTGCGTGCCGCTGTTCTGACCAAATTTTCCCGAAAACTATATAACTATGATTTTGAACATCAAATATAATATTTTTATGTACCAAACAGGAAGCCTCAGAGTTTCGAATTAAGTGCACAGTTTGAAAATAGGTGCAGGACCGTTTAAAAGAATTAGCACCGTGTACAACTGGATCAGGAATTTGGTTAGTAGCCTTGACTCATCAGTTCCGTGTTTCCCAAACACACCATGATAACCTACTCTCACAAAACCACATAAACTTGATAAAAGAACAGAAACGAAATAGGTCATTCTTAATATAGAAAACTATTTAAAAAACTGTAAGAAATACATACTTATGGATCATTCTCGTTTTCAGCTAGATTCAAAAGCAAAAGACAAAACTGAAAGTTTGAAAAAAAGAAAACAGTTGAAGGTATGGTTGACACTACCTCGTTCAGACCTCGGGGTTCACATATTGCAAAATTGTACGAATTGGCAAAATTGCACCAAACACAAACTCGCGCACTGGTTGTCGAAGCTCAGTAATCCAATAAGTGCCACATTGTTTAAGTTCACACTGAATGGCACAATTCAATTAAAACAAACAGTACCAGACGTAGACTGCCACAGTTGTTTTCTTGCCTCTTGTGAGATTACATCATTGTTCACATACACCCCGGTCCAAGGAGTAAATCAAATATACAAACATGCCAGTGATTTGAAAACCTTGTTGGATTTATGTGTTCACGACGTGCAATTTGTTTTCAACGAAAACATCTACAAACAGGTTGATGATGTAGCCATGGGTGACCCTTTGGGGCTAATACTGACTGATATAATCCTGTCAATATTATAAAATGAAACTGGAACAGAAACTGAATTCAACTGCATCAAATCGGAGGACAGTATTTCACAAGTTGAAATCGTTTTATCCCTCACCAAACTGAGATTAGCATTTGAATTGGGATCAAAACTTCCATTTCTTGATTAATTAAGTAATACATTGCCGGACGGGAACCGTCAAATATTTCTGTATGGAAAGCCTACGTAGACAGGACAGTGTCTGCAGTTCAGGAGTTTCTGCTTTGTGGTATACAAACGTGGTCTGATACGTACTCAATTTCACAGGATTCGCCGACTATGTAGCTCGCAAGTCCTGTCAGAAGAATCAGACCGATTGACCCACGCTTATTGGACATTGTTTATCCTATCACATTCATTCCCAAATATAACAATTCGGTCAACCTCAAACCTATTTCTTTATTAGTTAAAAATAACGATGTCTACATAGAACAGAGTTTTACAGGAGAGCAGGTGACACTAAAGATATATCGTTGTTTACATGCGATAGAAATGTTTATGATGACCAAGAAAGATCGCACTGGACCGCTGTTTCGTCTTGTTTGGGACTCGTCAGCAATGCGTACTTTTTGTGTCCCCCTGCCAGGACTCGAACCGCGAACATTCGAGTTGGGATCTCAAACTCTTACTCCTTAGCTACATGATCGACGGTCCTCTGTCTGTAAGATCTAGGAATCGATCCTCAGCTGGGTCGAACTGAATTTACGCTGTTACAGGTAAAAGTAGCTCTAGAGCGGGTTCCTAGCCTAATAGTATCCGATCGTGATTATTTCTACCCCCACCGCCACATTATTCAAAGATTTCAGTTCGCTAGGCGTTTAAGGAGAGAAAACAGAGTATAGTCCTGAAAAACGCAAGTTCAACCCTGAAAGTGCTATCGAATTCCGAAAATGAATTGCACCCGTTTGAACGGAATGATTATTTTTAGTTAGTCACTCAAAGGTATGGGTTTGAAATCCCTACCCGAATGTTTGCGGTTCGAGTCCTGGCACGGGGATACAAAACGTACGCACTGCTGACGGGTCCCAAACAGGACGAAACCGCTGTCCAGTGCGGTCTTTGTCGGTTATCGCATGTAAATGCATGAAATTGTGGGAAAGTAACGATCTCCCAAAGAGTGAAACCCACACTCAAGAAAATCAAGAGTGCCTGGTGCCTCTGAACGACCGAATGGGATAATACAAGCCTGATACTCTATTTATCGTTGTTTATCACACGCCGTCGAAATAAAGTATAGTGCCATTAGATTAATGATTGTCTAAGTGACGTTTCATTTCAGTGTACCATCGATCAGAGGTAAATTGGATGAATAGAGCGCCGTTTATATTCCAAAACAACTTGGTCTTCGCAAGGGTGGAGTGACTACCACCTATTTCAGTTGCCAGTTTCGAGCCCAAAGTATTTCGATTCATTAGGAGACCTCAAAGATCATCGACTTTGCGATTTTCGGAAGTGATAATTATTCATCGCTTTAGACCGCATTTATATGTTCCAAAAACATTTGTGACACAATCTTTTATTGCCGTGATAATGAGACCAGTTCACCTCCATATTCAGTTTTTTCGTCTAACCTTGACCTCGACTCCTAACCAAACACAAATCACGCTCTAATCCGCTGNNTGTCTACCAACAACTTGTTTAAATGACTCATTTCAACTCCTCGTACGTTTCTTGATCGGACATGATCACATTAAAAATATGCGTTCACAGCGGAATGTGAGCAGGTGAGCGATTGATGGCCAACATCAATTCTGCCCGCATATGTCTCCGGTTGTGTTGAAAACATTTGCAGTTTGATTGCAAACCATCAGTATGTGTGTACGTGTGTTCAATTCCATTACACATATCGTACACTCCGCAACATCCGCGTTAGATTAGAACAAAGTGGAAACGCGAAGAAATTTCTTTTAGATATCTTGCTTCATGCACTGACATACATATAGTTCGATTAGTCAGTAGATTAATACAAGGCCTAGGCTGAAGTTGAATGAATGTCTGTGCGCAATATGTTCCGTTGACAACAAGTAATGGGATCACAATAATTGGACAGGAAAAATTCGGGTGAAAATGTGTGAACTGGACATGATATGAAAGGTTCGAGCCAAGAATGAATATTACAGGCGTGAAAGTGTGCGAAAAAACAGTAAATGAGGAGTGGATGGAGGGAGAGAATAGAAGGTGTCACATAGAGATATGGGTAATTTTTCTCATGACCATGGTAACAGAAGCGCCTGAACCAGATTACGTTGCTTACACAACTCCGGCTTCATGATCATGATTGCTATGACTTCCGCACTTGTTAGAATCTTCTTACGTAATCCTTTGGTGTGGTCTTCCTCCGGCACTTCTGAAATTCGGAGCAGCTTCCCTAAGCAATATGATGACATTCATCGTCAATCAGTCCCTATCTTCCCGGTCGATTCCTGACTCTTGGCGTCCAGTGACCATTATTCCGATCCCCGAATCCACGTCCTCAACTGTTCTTGCGAAACGGTTTCGTCTTATCGCGTTGACCTCAGCGGCTCTAAAGGTAACTGAAAAGGCCATCCTGAGTCGGTTGCAGTCAGACACCGCAATTCCCCATGACCCCCTTCAGTTTGCATATAAACCAAACAGGTCTACATTGGAGGCCGTATCCACTCTAGTGCATTTTGTCTGCAAGTCATTGAACTATTCGGTCAAGTCTGTC
>UZAN01056958.1:1783-13197 GCA_900618425.1 Echinostoma caproni
GGCTCCCCAACCTTCGAGTCCTCGTCGTTGTCTGCGACGAGCGCATGCGGCGGTTCATTGAAGTTAACCGGGCAACTGCATTGCCGGGTGTCCTACCAGCAAACAACAATCTACACCGGTTTCTACCTCAACCAGTCTGGCCTAAACCTGTTGGGTATCGATTGGATCGACTAGGTCAGACTGACCGAGCTTCTCATCAGCGCCATATGCCGCTCACTGCAATCACCTGACGAATCCAACCAGCTCGCCAACCGCATCATCCATGACTTCCCTGCGGTCTTCGAGAAGGGTCTTGGCCACTGTACCCGAACGAAAGCCACGCTAACCCTGGTTGATAGGGCAAAACCTGTGTTCCGGCCACGGCGACCCGTCCCGTACGCTGCTCTGCCCCTGGTGGACGCTGAACTTAAACGACTCGAAACCATTGGTATCCTGGTGCCCATTCCACATTCCGCGTGGGCCGTACCGATTGCGGTCGTGAAGAAAACAAATGATGAGCTTCGTATCTGCGCCGACTACTCGACTGACCTCAAGGCCGCCCTCAACTCAAACCACTATCCGCTGCCCGTCCCCGAAGACCTATTCACGGTGCTCAATGACAGCACGTGTTTTGCGAAACTGGACTTGGCGGAAGCCTACTTCCAAATTGAAGTGGACCAAGAATACCAACCACTCCTGACCATCAACATCCACCGCGGCCTATTCAAATTCACCAGCCTTCCGTTCGGTGTCAAGACCGCCCCGGCGATTTTCCAACAAATGATGGACATAATGCTCTCCGGGTTAGCTGGTACGGCCGCATATCTAGATGACATCATAGTGGTCGGCACGTCTGCCGAGGACTTACACTCTCGTCTTACACCCGTCCCCCGACGCATCCAAGACTACGGATTTCGGTTGCGAGCGGACAAATGCCAGTTCTTCCTCCGATCCATCAAGTAACTGGGGTTTAACTTCGATGCATCCGGCAGACGTCCAGACCCCGGAAACGTACGCGTCGTTCAACGAATGCCAGCCCCAACTGACCTTCTCAGTCCTCGATCATTCCTGGGCCTTGTCAGCTACTACAGTGCGTTCCTACCGCGGCTACACGACGTCCGGGCCCCCCTGAACAAACTTATGGACAAAAAGTGCCCTTGAAAATGGTCCACCGTATGCCAATCTGCGTTCGACAGATTGAAGAGGCTGCTCACCTCCAACTTGCTGCTGACAAACTACAACCCAAACCTTCCACTAGTTTTGGCTGCCGACGCGTCCAGCAACGGCATCGGGGCTGTCATTTCACATATCTTCCCCGAGAAGACCAAACGCTCAATCGTACACGCCTCCCGCACACTATCACCCGCCGAGGAAAACTCCAGCCAAATAGAAAAAGAGGGCCTTACAATCGTCTTAGGTCTCAAGAAGTTTCCCAAATTTCTCTTCGAACGCCATTTCAAACTCCTGACAGACCATAAGACTCTCCTAGCGACATTGGGCGCCAAGAAGGGTATTCCGGTGCACTCCACAAACCATCTAATCCGATGGTCCACGACTTCGACATTCCATACCACAGGACCAGTGATTTTGGCCCAGCCGACGGCTTTTCGCGTTTGATTGCCGACCAACACACCGACAATGACGAATTCGTCATTTCCCTAGTGGCAGCCGAAGCTGGCGTGCAACGCAGCCTCACCGACGCCATAAGCCACCTTCCTCGTACGGCAAGCGACGACAAAAGACATCACCCTCCAATGAGCTATCCGGTTCACAAAAACAAGGTGGCCCACAACTTCCGCGACGGGAGACCTACTTCATCTCGCCCGCAGGCAATCCTCACTCCCTTTCTTCAACTCATGTCTAATTCTCGGTGTCGTCGTGTCGTCATACCCATATCACTCCGCCAAACGATATTACGTCGGTTCCATTCGGGGCACCCAGGTATCCGCCGATCAGACGGAGCTACGCTTACTGGCTCCGTATGGACTCGGATATCGAGCGTACGGTATGCACCTGCTCACGCTGCCAACAAGCGGCCAAACCCCCCAGTCGAATCGACTCCCTACCCTGGATTGCACCACCACGACTTTGGTCTCGCATCCACGTCGACAATGACGGCACGCTGAATGGCTCTCACTTTCTCATCATCGTTAACGTCTACTTCAAATGGCCCGAAGTCATCCCCGTTCCAGCAGCCACAGCAACTGCTACCGTCAACGCACGCCGCGGGCTGTTCACCCAACACAGTGTTCACAGTGTTCCGCAAGTTTCGCGAGTCCTCAGCCATCACACACACGCCCCCATATCACCCACAATCTAATTGTCAAGTGGAGCGATTTGTCGACACGTTCAAGCGTGCACTACTGAAATCGCGTGGGGAGGGGAGAGCGGAAGAAGCCCTGCAACCATTCCTCCTAATGTACCGAAGCGCCCCTATTCCGGCCACATCAGAAGATCTCTCTCCCGCTGGAACACTTATGGGAAGGAAACTACGGACGCCCAATCAGGCAACGCTGCCCCAACCATCGCGCAGAACAGACTACGTCACACCGACAGCTGACCTATATCCCGGCGCGAGGGCCTACGTCCGCGACTACCGATTCGGCCAACCAAAAAGGACATTCGGAACAATAACGAAACGACGCGGCAAAGTTTTGTATGTGGTGAATACAAACGGCGACACTTGGATCCGCCAACGTAACCAATTGCGACCACACAAAGGAACACAACCAGTTCCACCCGAAGAACACCTGCCCCTCGAGGTACTACTCGACACCTTCGAGCTCCAATCGATAGAAGACCAAAGGCCAACAATTGACCGAGACCTACTACCTCGACGATGGAGCGATCGACCCAAAAACCCAGGGAAACGCCTCAACTTCTGATCAGCTGCCCGTCGGCTTATCGGATGGCATGCTTGCGTTCTACCCATTAAGTCGCGGCTTCCATCCCCGGTTGAGTCGATGGATTCGCACTGGTGATCATTCCCATTCAGGTGGAAACAGCTGTCCAGTGCTTCCGAGCTTTTCAGTTCATGCTTCATTTGCTATATACACGACGAATTCGCATTTGAAATTCACCCAAATCCTCCATTACTCCCATGAAACTGGGTAAGGTTAATTTCTTCGTTCTCCAATAGAATCCAGCCTGTGTCGCTTTTTCAATGAAAGAGGTTTCTGATTTTCTAACGTGGTTTACATGTATATGATTACACCGAGTCCGTCGGCTCGGATAGCGTCACGTGTGGTTGTCTTTTGCTGGAGAACTCCTTCGTAAACTAGGTAGAAATCCCATCAAAGCATTTGGTCCCAATATTCACTCAATCCGCTTCAATACTACTTCAATTTAACGAAAACGGAATAAACTTGGGTGTGCAATTTTTGTACTTCAGGAAGATAATGTTGTATACATAGTTCATTGTAGTCAGAATGATTCATATATTTTCCTTGTATCTCACACAACAAAGGACCGTTTGGAACAACGAGGAAATATTTTATCCTACTTATAGTACGCAATGTACTTCAGTATCAATCCCACCAATGCGGTTAATAAAATGACTCCAGTGATGTAAGGTCCTTCGTCTGAAAAAAAGTTAAGAATGCCAAACTTTTCAGTCAAATCAACATACAAAGTTGATACACTCTTCAGATAATTGATGAACAATACCAAACCGAAGTGGATAAAATACCTGAACAGTCGAAGATTTAAAAAAATAATGAAACACGATGTGGACAAAATCTACAGAGTAAATACATTGTGGAAAGCTGCTGTTGTAGCTGTTTGGCAAACTTCGAGAATTACATATAACCCAATTGTGCAAGGTTGCTAGCCTCGGTATGTTTCGTTCTTCATGCATGGCGTGTTGTTAACTTTTACCCACATAGAACAACGAAGTGCATCTATCAGTCACGCTCAGCTAGTTGCTATTTAAACCAGCTATAATTTCTATTATGAATCTAATGTATCAATATTTGCATACATACATAAATACATACATACATTCATACATACATACATACATACATACATACATACATACATACATACATACATACATACATGCATACATACATAAAACAGCACTTCGTTCGCTTTTGCTGTTATCTTCTCTTAGTAAGTGTTTTCCTTAAACTTTGCCCATAGACCGTTTTTTTGTTTTAGTTGATGGGTGGAAACTCCGTTTTTTTACTTCATCCAACTATATACACCATCGGTATCCTCTTGTTATATGTGGTTGAATTGATAAGTTATTTATTTATTTCACTTATCAAGTGTTGCAAATTTTGAAATGTTTTCACACTTTTCTGTGTGCATAGACCAACCTCGTACTAAGTTGCATGCATTGCAAGACATTTTCTAAAGGGTTACCACATTTGCCAGGCCCAAACCATACATATATAGAATAATCTACATCCTGACAATATGACATCCTTCTCCTCAGTATGTTGCACTTCCTGATACTTTCTCACTTGATCGTTGGCCAATATGTGGGTTGACCATTGACCAATCAAATACAATGTGACATGCGGCTAGTGGCGTTACACTGAATGTAAAGCATATATGATACAGGTCACTGATTGAATAATCCTCGTGATGAACGCATACAGATAGATGTTTGAAATTCATCACAATATCAATGAGCAAGAGCCTATCTGCCAGGAAGAGCAGTAATATATTGGTTATGCGAACTTATCTTGGCGCGACTCTGACGTCTATGACAAAATCATTTGGTAGTTCAAGAAATACTGTTTACAATGGTATATTCGACGGAATGGTTTTCCAAGATTTTCATCTATATTGGTGCATCTCAGGAAGGATGCCGCCACAGAACCAACGAAAATTACCAGGCAGTTATGAGGAGAGGTCGAAATGCTTTACACTGTGAATTCCCCATGCTGGAGGATGGGAGTTGTAATAACGCATTCGAATGAGCACAAATGCATCGTAATTACATTAAGCCTTCCAGCGGTTTGTTTCGCTCTTGGTCAGATAACTGTGGCATCCGATCCTATGCATAGCCTTCTGGGTTTGTGCTGAACGTTTAACGGTAGACAAACGGCCAACCAGGATAGCTCAGTTTGTTGTTTCTTCGAGTTACCAACTCGGGTTTGAGTCCCAATGCATTAAGCGGATACAAACAGCTGTTGGTTCCTAATACCGACGTAAGAGCGGTATATTGCTCGCAAGATTGGTCATGTTGACTCCGTGTGATAAAACACACTTTCGTAAATAAATAAATGGTCTTTATCGAACATTCATCGTATTAGGACGGCAGGGATACTAATGAAATAATACTCACATAATGGCGTCGGGTGAGCTGAGAATAAGGAACGATTAAGAAAGATGTTTAGGCACTATAAATCTAAGGAAAGATCTTGCTTAATCAGACACGTGAGCAGTTGATTGCCTAGTCAGTTCTGCTAGACTTAATGCTGGGTTTGCAGATTAACAGTGAATGAATATTTCTGATATGAAAATCTTAGTCATTTCAGTCATTTCTACCATCACCGTTATCCCGAGATCAGAAAACAATTATTTTATATTTCTCGTCATTATCCAATCGTACTTCGGTCATTCATTTTCATTTTTCCTTCGGGTTACACAGTCGGTTTCTAAAAATTTAAGCACCGTATCTTCAGTAGTTTTAGCATGTTTGTCTGAGTAACAACTGAGGTTGTTGAAGACATCTGACAGTACACTGTCAGATGTCTTCAACAACCTCAGTTGTAACGAAAACCTTTTGGGAAAGAAAGGATTTTTGTCTTTTGGTGGTTTACGGCAGGTAGCCGCGTGGTTATAGGCCAGCGCAACTCTATCCAGAATGCTTTGCTGAGCAGACAGGAAGCAAAGATTTGTCTAAAGTGTCTATGAAGTAACCATTAAAGAGGAGTCTCTTTCAAGTTTATTCAGGCCCTATGCACCACGCTGGGTGATTATGTGAATTTGAATAGGGAAGTAAGAAACATGGGTTTGCATTATATATACATGGCCTTTTCGCTGCGTCTGTACATGTGCATACTGCAGTCAAAGTGAGCAGAAAAGATATCGATCTTCGATACCACATCACTAACTCAAACAAAAACATTCTGTCACTCCAACCCACACATTTCAGATTATCTACAAAACAGCACACACAAAGTAACTGAAATTTATCGCGACTGTGGCCATTCATATTCTTAAACCCGATCGACGCAAACAACGTGAATAGGTAGTCACACGAGCTTTTCCTTGGTGGTTGGATCCTACCCTCTCTCGCTTTCTGTATTGTTGTGTCGTGCTCTCCCCTACGATTAGCGATCTTCTCTTTGTCTCACGTTTGTTATCTTATTGACTATAAAAATCACTTTTACTGCAGTCTACACATGTACGGTTGCAGTGAAATGGCCATGGATATATTATGTAAACCCATAGTTCCGACTTCTCAATTCAACTTTGTGACATGGAAACAGTGTTTTCAGGTTATGTGAATGCCAGGCACAAACTTTTGATAGTGATGACGACACAATTAATGTTTGTTGCTTTATTTCACCTCGTTGTCTCTTTGATCTTATGTTCATCTTGCCCAGTCTGTTGAAAAAAAACATTTGTTTACAAGCACAAGCGTGCCTAACGAAACCTCGGAGATTGTCATAAGTGTACTTGGAAACTACAAGCAAAGCTCTCAATGTAATCTGGTTACAGTCTGTCTTATTGCTTTTTTGAAGAAAACAGTCACGAGGATAAAAGTATATTCTATTATAAAAGTCAACAATTGAGGTTTTGTTATGTACTTTGTTTAGATTTGTGTTAAGTGGTCAAAGCTTTATAGCTTCTTGTTTATCATTCCACTGGGTATTTATTGTTTAAACTAAAAAGAATGCTTAGAATAGCGACGGCAAAACGGACCAAGGACTGGTGTTTCGATAAAAAAATTCTTTTAAGACCTTTTCAATTCAATTAATTTGCCTTCCAACTAGGGGAGACGTCATCACCAAAATATTTGTTTCTCTGCTGCTTTGTCTTGTCCACGCCCAACATTTTTCAAGACTACTCGTTTCACGAATTCGGGCACCCCATAGTTACAGTAGAATCGATATTGTTAGGTTCTCGCTCATTGGGAGTTCATGAGTTTGCCGATGGTAAGGAAATTTATGTGTGATAGGGTAGCTTGATAACTGTCATTAGTATCGGACAGCTAGTACGTCCGTTTGGGGATATGTTAGCACTGAATACTCGTTGTGTGTGCATGATTCGAACCACAAACCTTCACGTTAGACGAAATATAAAATGTCGTTAAACGAGCATTTTGAAAGAAATTAAACAGGGAAAAGCAAAGTGAATTATATGAAACTTGAATTAACCTTCGAATATCGAAATTATTTAAAGGTAAGAGAATGAAAGTGACAATGCAAAACACCGTATGAAAACCTACACATTAAACTTACCTAGCTTATAGTAGATGGTGAACGCCTTCAAATTAGTTCCTACCCCTCGGTTAATGAATTGAAGGATGACAGGTACACTTTTGGAGACCACTGACTCTTTACCTTCAATTCCACAGATACTCTTCACATCAGGTGCCCCGCGACTCCATACTTGCACACATTGGTCACCAGTGAGGTCCTAAAACCCAAAAAATACCATTAAAGGGTGAGGAATTTGATGCACTTTAGAAATAATTGAGCCACCTGTAGAATTGTCACTAAGATTACAAATGAAATTATATCCACAAACTGAATTATTAAGATAAATTTCAAACTGCCTAAATGTGTTAGAAATTTATTGAAAAATAACGCGAGCGCACATCGATTCGAGGTTTCAGATAGACGATAACTTCAGAGTGAGCCTCAGCATTGATAATCAATGTACACGCCTGACTCGGTTTTGAAATAACCTTGATGGATTGTTCATTCCTCTTTGCTTTGCCCGGAACGTTGCCACATTGGGGACTGTTGTGAGGTGCTGCGGACGGACAAATAGTGGGAGAAATTAAGTTAGCAATCAACCAACAGATCGAAAAATCGGTACATCCATTATTCACATCAATGAAACAATCCATCAACCGAGTATGCAATGCAATGCATCAACCCACCTACACGATTGAACGAACGATTCAATGCATGTTCAGACGGATGGATGGATGAATGAATCCATCAATCAGTCAACTGGTCAATCAAACGAGCAAATTGCGAAGGAAAGACATTGAGGAAGAACTACTAGGTCATTGTATCTATCAGTCTATTACACAGTTATCGTAAGCAGAACGTTAGAACATATGCAACCACCAGATTAATCTGTTTCGATTATCACCTAGTGGCATTATTTTGCGATTTTTTCATCTTTTCACGTCTCTAGCTACATTCCCCTCTATCTCTCTTTCACATCTGTTTGACGCAACTTGTGGTTTTTCATAGTGACACCGGACTCTCTGATCAGCGGTTTGTATTGTTTGGGATACTCTTGTTGTTATCTGGTGACCATTGATTATGGTACACCTGCTACACTACATTTCGTCTGTTCGCCGAGCGTGGCAATGTGTTAGCAAACGTTTCATTACCAGCCGAAGGAACATCAGTGCTCGGCATGCATCGATCGGGGTGAACATGAGTAGAATGCGTTTGACAAGCTGAGAAGTATGAAAGTATGGAATGATAATGACGATAATAATTGTGAATCATTTCGTACCCAGTTTGTAGTAGACTGAGAATGTTGGGAAATTGGGCGCGGTTTCTGGTCGTGGGAATGTGATGCGAACTGATTGACTGAATGAGACAAACGTGTTGTTCTCATTCACGGAGCAGACCGGTTTTGCATCACTGATTCCGATGCTTTCAACACGCACACATTTGTTCGCACCGAGTTCCTGGCAAGAGTGGAGAAACGAAGGAAACGAACGGAGCGAATTTTGTGTGGTGAGCGAAGAAGTGTACTTTTGCATTCGGTCATAAATCAGGCATGGACGAGGCACGGATAAGCGAGGATACGTGGCGGGTGTGTGTGTCTGTGTGTGTGTGTGTGTGTGCGCGCGCGCGCGTGCGTTTGTGATACTTGGAAATGCATTTTGGTTTGTGAAGAATCAATTGACTCACATGATTTGTGCTTGACAGGTGTACAATGATTCGGTCTTTCGCACCAGCACTCACTGTCCACACGCATGTATGTGTTTCGGGTATATTATCCGGTCCATTGTAGACGGGAAACGAACGCTGTTCCAAATCAGCTCTCAGCGAATTCTCTCCACACGGATTATCTGCCACTGGCGAGATTGGCAAATTCAATCAGATCACATTATGACCGTATCCGAATTTGACCAGTAGCAAATACTGCCACCATATAACCAATGAACCAAATAAATATTATTCAATCCATCCATGCATCAATCAGTCAATCGGTCTACCGCTCACTCACGGTCACTCACGGTCACTCACGATGAATCCTCTGATTGGGTCATGGGGTCTTGTGTTTGACAACACCGGTTTGTGCGTCTGTGTGAGTATGGTTGTGATGATTCGGTCTTTCGCACCAGCACTCACTGTCCACACGCATGTATGTGTTCCGGGTATATTATCCGGTCCATTGTAGACGGGAAACGAACGCTGTTCCAAATCAGCTCTCAGCGAATTCTCTCCACACGGACTATCTGGGACTGGAGAAGATATAAGTGTTCGCTGACTACATTCTGACTGATTGACCTGTTTTGATACCCGCTACTACATTAGTCGAATAATTTGTCGATCATTCAGTTGACCGGTCAGCTGTTTATGAAATTGAGTTAAGCAATATGATAGCGATTGCCTTCGGCCTTCACGAATGAACGCCAGAGTTTCCCTTTATAATAACTCTTCCTTCTTCGTCCAAACCCTTACGTGCTTGTCCCTCCTTGTTCTCTATAGATGTATTTTATGAGGTGTGTTTTACTACCTGATTTGACCGTTGTTATTGTTATACATTAAAAGACAATAAAATAGTGTAATTCAAAATTTCAGTCGGCATACAGAAAAAACAAGTTGTCCACCTGTTCAGTATTGTGCCTTTCATCTGGTTCTCGGTCCAGTATGATTGAAACCAGGACAAAACTCGCGGACTCGAATTTTGCCAGCCAATTATTGAGGACCAGTAATAATAAATAATAATCAGGTAAGCGATGCTCCTCAGCCACAGATAGTTGTCACACAGACTGACTGAATTTCCAACCATCTATGGGCATGCAAATCCTCCTCCTCTACTGGTGGTCCGAAGAGCCTGAGATAATCTGCAATTAAGAAATAGATCCATTCACTGAGAATCACGTTTACAAAATCCGATATGGGTATTCAACTCTACGCAAAGCAAAACTATCCCGAATATCACTTTTGAAACGCACGCAGGAACATAAATAGAGACACCACTGTTGGACGATGACTGTGATGAGAAGCATGTAGTCGTAAAATACGACACGGTGACTGGAACAAGACAGCCGGAAAACAAGTGTATACGGGGCTCAGTATGCGATGCCAAACTTGTGACGTTTGCATCAAGTCGTGGCAAGACTATCAGTAAGCACTGGCGGCTCCGAATAAGAAAAATTGCGACTACTGTTCGACCAACAGGGGCTGCTAACACAACTCGCGATAAACAACATGCTCGCATCGAATGAATTAGGTTAATTCATCGTTGGTTGTACGTTAGGAGCCTCATTTTAATCCCCACAATTCCCACTCTCCAGATTGCGCATCAAGTAACTGGACAGAAGAAAGCATCCGATGGTAGTTCCATGCACTCCATTCACAACAAGGTACTCCACGTCTGGTGCTAGTTTTCAATATGTGTAGTTCTAAATCCCGTCGATAATCGTGCCTAGGAAACCTAGGGGACTTCTCGGACTGGTAGTAATACAGTGGGGTGAAAGACGGCTTGCAAAAACCAAAACATATACAGATAGCAATAACCTATTCATATATATATATATATATATATATATATGCATATATACATGATGTGTATGTGTATGAATCAATCTCGAGAGACGACAATAACGATGATCACCATTCGAGAACGTGGTTCTTTGTTCATGTATCACAATTTCGGAAATATATTGTTAAATTAAAAAGGTAGTTGCACACGACATTACATGCTCCATCGAATCTAAGATGCGATACGTGATCCGTCTTCATGTACGCTAGAATTATGGTCAGAACATCGACGAAGTAAAATAACCAGTTCAACGTCAATGAACTCAAAAAGAATGGAAAGGAATGCGAGGCTTACAAAAAAACCGTTGAGGACTGAATCAATGGCGATTACTGGAACCATTTTCATGTCACCGAATAAAAAGAGTCGGAAAAATGACAATAGGAAGTCGAATAAAACAATGTTAATTTTCAGTAAGGAGAGAGAAGAAATATGCTCAAAAACGATTACCCAGTTTGTAGTAGACACTGAACGAACGGAAGTCGGTCTTCAGAACGGTTTCGCCA
>UZAN01056959.1:0-13196 GCA_900618425.1 Echinostoma caproni
ATCATGTAATTGAAATGTAAATATCCACTGTCATTCCTCCTCTCCCCAGTTTAGATCGTTGACCGAATAGCAGGGCACTGAGTTCCACTGACGCGTAATAATCCGATCCCGTATGGATTATGATAACATCTCTCACTCACACTACACACACGCACATATCAACTTATCTGACTATATTTTCGGGGCTTATCAACTTGATAGACTGATTCTTTTGCGACGTGGTGCCTTCTCCGATCCATGATCCGCAATGTGTTCACGGATTAGGAATGCCAGAATAAACTGACTATTCTTTCTTACGATTCATACATTCGTTTGACCCGTATGAGTTCGTGTGGAAAGTAGACTCTCTCGCTCTCGCTCTCTGTCACCCCCAAGGCATATCCCCACTCATTCGGAAGATTACTCGGTGCACGCATTCACTCTCTTCGATCCTTGTAGCGGTAACACGGATGGCTGTTATCAGCACAGCTTTACTCCGACCCTTGGTTGTCACCGGAATACGCATGTGTTTGAGCGAATTTCAGTGTTCTTTCTTCCTTTGTAGTGTGTGTGTGTGTATGGGCAATGATTGAACTTGAAATTGATATACCTAAAGATACCAGTGTTCCGGAAATGTAAACATCACGATAGAATGCTTCTGTCCATGTGTGCGACAGTTAGTTTATGCTACCCGGTGTCTGCGGTGTGTGTGTGTGCGTATGGTTTCTGACGGGCAGTCCTCGAATTAGTGATTTGGAAAGAACCGAATAAAACAGTGAGTTTATACACATCCATCCACCCGTCCACGAAACGGACCATCGACCTAGAGTTCACCACATACTCCAACGACACACTTGGTCTTTTCAAGGTGAGCACTGGAAAGTGACGGGAACAGGAAAGGACAAAGTAGACCGAGGAAAGGTTGAACGAAAACACACAGCTAAGCTGAGACCGCACACGCGAGAAGGCGAGCATGCGAGTTTAAGTGAACGAAAGAGATGGGTGTGAAGATAATGTCGCACATCGAAAACCGCAGACGGACTCAAATTTCTACCCCGAAGCGGAAACGTTTGCGCCCTTGGCACGTTTCACCTCGCTTGCTAACTCACTCACTCGCCCGCCCGCCCGCCCGCCTGCCCGATCGTTCGTTCGTTTATTTCCCGCCTGTTCACAATATCTCACGGCTTGTCCCGTAAATGTGTGGTTGTGTATTCGGATACAAACGAACCGGACTGAATGCCGTAACCACCACTAAACGACATTTGCACTCAGTGGCAAGAATTACGCTTCGTACAACCCTTTCTCATTCAAGACTCGTGGTCAGATACGCGCACAAACAACTCAGAAAAACAGGAAAACACACCATGTGATGGGCGTTGTTACACTCCTTCAAACTTGGAAGAAATCATGCCCGCATGCACGAAACAAAAACTCGAACACAACCCCCCCTCCCCCCAGGAGTTCAATCCACCCATATCCCTTATAATGTGCGCACACGTACACAACCGGTGAACTGTGAAAGTGAAATCTTGTTAGCTTAATTTACTCTCGTCGGTAGTCGGGAAGCCGTCTATCGTAACGGACACTTGAATCTTTTTCGAAATAAATTCTCCATCCCCAACGAGATTAACAATATCAATATCATTTACACGGTTGTCATTTTCATCGATACTACTACTACTACTACTACTACTACTACTACTACTACTACTACTACTACCTCTATTACGAAAAATACCGTAATGGTCGTCAACAACAGCAAAAAAGATCCTATACTTTTCACATACAATCTGGGATCAACTACTATTTCTGTTTTCACTCACCTCTTACAGTCACATACCTAAATAGACGATGATGATGTTGATATGGAGGGCCATGGTGATAACAAACCGATCATGACACGTGTCTATCCAGGATCGTTTCGGGAGTATATATGCATTATCCAGAGAATTTCCCAAAACAAAAACAAAATTTCCTAAACACACCTCATGTAACACTTGTGTGGGAAAAAGAAACAAAACCTGTGTCCAGTCTTTGACCATCTTTGATCTCTCCCCTACACACACGCACACACATACACACAAAGACTGAAACTGGAGCACACCACGTATTGCATTATGATGATTCCATCCAAGTCATACTTTACACACCTTTTCCTAACCTTAATTGCACATTGAGTCACGTTATTATTCACATGCATACGTCGAGTAAATTATCACATTCTTACACTGTTTTAATATTTTGATTTTCTTATGATGGAACTATTGAAACACAACAGAACTGTTCATATTTTAGATATGCTACTGCTGCTTTTGTTGTTTTTGTCGCTGTTTTTATTGAAACAGTGATCACGAAATGGTGCTTTATATTTGACAAAGTTGTCTGATCAAATTGTTGTTTGAATCGATTTCCACATACCAGGTACTTATCCCACAAGCACACGCACGCACGCATGCATATACACACACAAACATAAATACACAGAGTTGTTCATATTACGCCATACTGGACATCCGAAGCCATTGCACATCGATTGTTGCTGTATCCGGTTAGGTGCTTGCAACACGATCTCACTGAGCATCAATTTGTTTGGCTAAATTGTGCACGCACCTTCACAGACATATCACACACACACATACATGAACATCGACGGACAAACCTGTGCTACTCATAATCACTGACACTTTGTCCAGTTTGTAGATCAGAGGTCATCTTATTGATTATGAGTGATTTATTTCTCAATCACCACGAGGTTGGACGCGGTGAAACCAGTAATAGGGTTGATGGTTTTTGTAGCTAACTCTCTCTCTCTTTCTCACTCTGTGTGTACGATATATAATATGGCAATACGGCGTGTCTATGCGGTTGATCTCTTTCACTCATGCATGCATGCAAGCGCACGGTATTTGTCTGTGTCGGGCCAGCGATAGTGTTAGACCATTGTCCCGCTTCAAATGCTACCTGAAACCCCCTCCCCCCCGGGTCGTCTCCACGTCCAGCACGTCACCTGCACCCTTGTGTATGACTGCGTGCGAGTCGGAGTGCGTGCGCACGCATGTGTAGCACAAAATAGCTGCGGCAGTGCTGTTATTTCTTGCTGGTGTTACACGTGTATGGTGCTGTGCAGAGCAAATCGACCGCCACAATCACAATCACTAACACCATGTGTACTGAATAATTTTAGACCTTGTTGATAACTCAACCGTGATATGTGACGAATAAAATAACCGCTGGGGACTTACTCGCTATTGCACAGTGAGCAAACACAGTATTTCCATGAGTTAATTTTCTCCTGTGCTATTTGCATCAAGTATATATATAAAACATATACAGTATGGAATTGCTCGTTTGTTTCATGTTATCTTTTCACCTTCATCATTGTCCTCATATAACTCACTTCCTAGGCAATCCGGTTTTTGTCCTGATTTAATAACTGTCCGTGATTTACGCAACCTGTCACCCTCAACCTGACCGTAGGTTGTCTGATCACCGACCGATTCATAATGGTTGTGATACTCCTGTTGGCAAACTTGAGATGCAAGTGCACTTGCTGAGCATAGGCCTAGCCTACAGATCATGTTGAGGATTCGAGGTGGACAGCAAGGCATCGTGCTCGTGCTAGATGAACATATGTTACATTCCTTGCAGCTNCCCCCCCCCCCCCCCCCCCACGCCGAGTGATCGATCACGGAACCCAATTCACAGCCTATGTTTGTCAGGATCCTATTAGAGAACAAGTGCGAGCACAGCGGATTATGCGGTCCGTGTTGGCTCAATGCTGTCTCAATTGTTCCGATGGTTCGACCGTGGGCACCACTAGAGTTTCTGTATCTCCCGGAATCACGTCTACTAGTGTACTTACATACCTCAGGCGAATAAAAACGACCCACTCAGGAAGCGGAAAAATAAAGGCAAGCGTGAAACCCTGTATGTGGGTCTGTTCATTCTGAAAAACACAAGCGGAACCCTTCGTAATAATGTCTTACTGTTACTGCAATTAAGTTGCTGATAATTAGCTTTTTATTTTCATCCAGTCGATGTATGCACGTGATATTATTCTTCGATCTGTTCACCTTCCTCCACGTAGTGTTGAAGTCGTTCGCCGTAAACTACTCTTGGTTTTCACGGAATATCACAATCAGTGTGAAGCGTACTGACTGCATTAGCACAAGTTCTGTGGGTAGTTAAAGCTCAGTCAAAAAGTGCGTGAACATGTCATGGTAACGACAAGGCTAGTGAGAAAATTCCAGTTCAAAATACCGGACTGACACGAGAGTAGAGATGTGATGATCTCCGTACCTCTTAGACTGGTCATTGTGGNTTATCGGCGACTGAGTGAAGACAAAATTCGGACTGATAGGTATATGATCCGGGCCTGGCAACGTGCAACATTCTACTTTTTTTCTAACAAAACCAGGTTTCATTATTTCCGTGTCCTTTTATTATGCCCATTAAGGCAACAACTCATTCATCCGTTAGAAGCCACACATACACAAATGATAAATTTTCGCTCAATTCTGTAAACAGGGTGTGCATGTCATGCAAAACTTGACTGCGAAAAGTTTCACAGTCCAACGTACGCAAATATCAGTCGCGATCTACCTGTCGTCTTTAGTAATTATCTGTCAACTTTGCTGCTACACATATTGTCAGAAAGTACGGATTCGATTGTGTTTGTGTTTCATTGTACCGTTTTCTACGGGACTCAATTGTTACAGAAGTAATAATTTATCATGCATTACCAAATTTCTACCATGCTTCCGAAACCAAACATCGAGCAGAGTTAGTCGAGTTAATTTGCCCCTCTCCGCACTGTTTGTAAAATCTGACATCAGGGTGTGTGTGTGTGCGCGCACGCGCCTTCATGATAATTCGAGAGAGCACACACGTGGTTGTGAATGACAAGACAGAAGAGAGATCGCATACCCGTGTGTGTGCGAAAGATTTGATGCGGGAAATGAATCTGCCGAGTTTTCGTTCCGTTAGCGACAAGTGTGTGTGTGTGTATGAGTGTAAAAGCCAATCAGCTTACAATCGAATGGAGACATCCTAATAAANTAATAAACGGTTTGTCTGCACTTGTGCATGGACAATATCAGCAGCAGCAGCAACAACAACAACAACAACAACAACAACGATGACGACGTGTGTGTTCCGAACTTTTTCGAGCTTAAACGTGTCTCTTTTCACGATTTCACTCTCTCTCTCTCTCTTCTGTATGTGTGGTCGTACGATCCTGAGTAGTGTGTGGTCTGATGTCCCAATCCGAACCGGACCTGGCAGTGCGCACAATCACACACACACACACACACACATACATACAGAGTCGTTTGCAACACCAAATGTGAAGCTGTGCGTCTGTAGGAAAGGCAAATTACGAACTGGGCAGGTGTAGGTAAGACTTGAAACAAGGAGAAACGAATGTCCATAGAAGAATTAAGGCTTACACCTTCACACACACACAGGCACGCACATACACACGTACTTTCAAGGATAAACTCACTGGCACCAGTAGCTGCGCTGACAGTTATCGTAACCGCCCGAACGAGGGAGAGAACAGGAATCGATCATGGGCAAGCTGACCTGGGGTACGTCTGCGGTTGTGACTATCCCTGTGCATGGGAAGAAACACACATCCACAACCATTCATTTGGGCGCACGAATCCTGAGCTCGAGCGTATGCGTGCGTCAGTATACGCTAGCATTCTATTCCCGATTTGCCACATGTGGTAAGCGCGCTTTGCGCGTGTGCGTACGTGCGCGCGTGTGTCTCTTCGTGTGGTGGTTCGGATACACGGATGCAGTGTGCGAATGCACTCACGCACACACACACCTGCGCAAATGACCATTCACGAGTAAGCACCGCACGGGACCAGGTGCGTTCGTTTAACTTACACCCAAGGTGCTGACTTCGCCACCTATCATCAACTGAGGCGTCCCAATTTTCGCTTCATTCCCCGAATCTTGTCACGATTCGTTGGGTGCATCGGTCTATGTGTGTGAGGCGGTGTGTGTGTGTGTATACAGAGTCCGGTGTGGCCGTTTTTGTGCGTGCGTATACCTCGTCAACTTTATCTGACCGCGGTGTTGCAGTGCTAAATAAATTGCTCATGGCCACACGGTGTATCAAAAACCTTTGACTTTCTGTCGACACTCGTTGGCTTCTCCAATTGCAATGGTTATCGAAGCTATGCTATGAAGACTGTTTCCACATAAGTGAATCACTTCCAATCACTGTTCATCCAATCTGTCCCAATACTGACTGATCCAGTAATGGCTTTTAATCTCCCCGTGTCACCTCATGCCACCGCATCTATGCTGAACCGACCGCACCCGTTACTCCTGTCTGGTAAATCGCATTTGGACTCTTTGAACATTGCACCGCAGTTGGGATCTTTTAGCTCACCATCGACTGCCACGACGTCCACAGGTCTATCATTTCCCCCGTATCTATCTTGTGCTCATTCGGATAGCAATTCGTCTGCCTTGGTTTCTCGGCTCAGTTCACCTGGACTTTTGTATCCAAAAGCAAACGGGCGAGGATACACACCTTCTGTACCAGCACCAGTACCGCCGTTTGTCACATCATCATCGTCGTCTAATTTGAACTCAATGCCCGGTGCATGTTGGGACAAAACATCGCCTATGTTCTCAGCTTCAAGTTTATGCACAAATGGGACCGCTCCATATGGCCAGTCTAATACATCGCCATCAGATATGCATGTGTCCCGAACTCTTCGCACACTTACGGAGTTATCGGCGAGTCAAGACAATCGCCATTCCGACGGGTCTGTAAAACTCACATCCCCCAATGGACAATCAACATCACGATTTCGATCAACCATTTCTGTTCCATCCTCTGTTTCCGAAACCCTAGATCCCGGTTCACATGGACAGTCTCAATTTGGTGATAAGCTATTGGACTCCTCCAAGTCTGCCTTCAGACCTCACACGCGAACACCAAGTCCCGTATCCCAATCCAGAGATACAAAGCCGTTTGCAGCTTCCCCGAATGTGGCGATGGCCGCAATGGCAGCTGCACTAGCAGCGACGGGGTTGCGATTTCCTCCGCATCCTGGTCTTTCAAGTTCTGCACTCCCAATACCGTCCCTACCCGGGAACAATGGGACCGTACCCACGACCACCGGAGGTAACCACATCCCTGAATTCTCCGCTCTGATGGCTGCTGCTGTGGCTGCTGCCGCATCAGCCATCAACAGTCCCACATGTACATTATCAGCGCATCGTAATACACCACACACGGACTCCTGTTGTGTACCTGGGGCACCGACATCATCGACTATATCCTCCTCTTCCACGTCGTCTTTAGTTTCCATCATCAGTCAACCGATGGATGAACTCACTCATTTGTCCGATTTCAAACAGGCCTCTGCCTCATACATGCCAACAGTTCCCATGCAACCAGAATCGCCAGATCCAATGGACGCAGACAATCGCCCAAAAGTCGAGCTGGTCGACAAGTATTTGTGGGATAAATTTCACGCCCAAGGAACCGAAATGGTCATTACAAAAAGTGGACGGTAAGTTCGTTGGTTGTGTTTGGTGTGTGTGCACTTTTAGTACATTCAAATTGTATGATAAATTATAAATGCACATACAAAGTTTGAATAGGCCACCTCCAATTGTGAACACATGAACATACAGTAGTGAAACGTAGAAACCCTTGTTTTCATGCAAAATGGTCTATGACTATCATCTTGAACAACAGGAATGAATGAATGACAACATGAATTTGGAATGTTTTGACCATTTGAGTTTCACATTCAAGTCACATTGAAACCAGAAAGTTCATGTACTTGTTTATTTGTTATAAATTGTTGCCATTCACTGTGGTACTTGAAATCGACTCCAATGTCTTTAAGGGTAAAATTTTATGATGGGATAACAACTGTGGTTTGAACTGATCAGTTATGAAACAGCCTCCGGCTGATGTTAATTGTAACTGAGTTTCAGCGAACGGAGGCATTGATCATGAGATAAATAGCAATCCACGACAGAGTATCAGCACATAATGCAAACCGGAGACACATCTATTCTGCAAGACGTTCGTCAGGTGAAATACTTGTTTTGACAATTCTAGGGATTCCTCGTTCTGATCTACGCAATGCATCTCTGGACGACGAGGTCGAGGTAGTGAAACCCTCGAAAAACGCATTGTTCTTTCTGACATGACCATGGGTGCCGGTTGATTCCCTAAGCATCGTTTTCGTTGTGGCAGTTCTGCTACGCACGTTTCGAGTAGTTCCCTCGACAAGCCACAGATGTCACAAATTGTGACAAGCCGCGCCAAAGCAGTAGGACACCGGTTGCATATACACACATTTGATCTGTGGGTTGATCTATTCCGTTTGAACGGTGAATGATTACGCTCGATATTTTCAATAGTATTTCAAAAATTCCCACCTCAAAATTTCTATATATGACTTATTTGTAACTGTATACGACATTAATTCTTCTCAGTGAATCGGTCCTGACAGACACGCAGAGTTTGCGAGAGAGAGAGAGAGAGAAGTAGGTGGCGCTGTCTCATAGCACTAAACAAGTTTGGATGACACCATTAGGTGATAAATTCACGCGAGAAATCGGTAGAAATACCATATTGTTTGTTTGTCTGTCTGTCCATCTACCTGTCTGTCAGTCAAGCACATGATCTTGTTGCGGTTTTTTAGAAACCAAAGCGACAGCTATGACAACATGGCATTGTGTTTAAAAGAAATTTTCCACATAAGTTATCCACCCAATTTTGTATGCATTTATCCGAAACATCACTGAACTTTTGGTGGTTGTATTACATCAATAGTGTTGAAAAAAAGTGTCCTCCTCCAGCTCACGTGTCTCATTTTGGTTTACGGATCAAACGAATTTGATGCCGACAGTGATCGAGCGATGCCTGGTCAACAAGTCATCTCTGTCGCTCTTATCAATCACGATAATTGTCAAGATACACCTTACACTCTTTTCTTTTTCCTGTGAGAATATAAGAGATGATTTTGTGCGATAAGTCTAAATAAGGCGCCGTGGTTACTATATTGTTCCGCACACACAAGTAGTCGGTATCGAGTGTTTGGCTCTCCCCACCCACACACATTCTCGCTCACTCTTGCTCGATCTCGATTTTCCCGGAATTGCTGTTTCGAATAGGTGTCGCACTGAGGTAGCTTGTGAATTGGTCGATTTCCAGTGTAAGTTGTAATTAAACCACTCAACTCGTTCGTATCGCAACATAACATTAGTGTAACCAAGACTATAGAGTTTTCACCACTGCTGTGTTCCGCTTAATTACAGAGGATGTAACACGTTGATGTGTTTTTAACTGCAGAACATGGATGACGATGATGGTGTTGCGGGCGTTCAGGGGTGGGGTGGAAGGGGCACGAATAAGTTTAACACATTCCGTTAAACGAGTTGTATGTGACACGGTGAAAGGGGGCATCCGAGAGGACAGTATGACGACCAAAGGACAAGTGACAATTAGAAGAACTTCTGAGTCAAGAGTGAGAACGAACTGCTGTGCCTCGCCGGCTAGCAGTATGCACAAAGATCAAATTGAATATCTCCCACAGTTTGATGTGGAGATCGAATTTAGCCATACTTGTTTCTAAAGCCTGGCTCATAGGAAACGAAATGTTCATATTGATGACAATAGATCAATGAATAGGACTGCCATATAAAATTCGTGCAGGCATTTATAGAAATTTAACTTGTCAGTTGTTTTCGTTGTGCGCATAAAAAGGTTTAATTCCCCATATTGAAAGGATATATCGCACATAAGAGACTGAGGGCAGTATCCAAGCCAGAACCAGATTTTTGATCCTGCTTTTAAAGGGAAGGATTTTATAAAATGGAGGAAGACAGCTAGGGAGAGAATGCTTCACATTAGTGCTGTTCCTGGAAAAAGACAACTGGAAGTTGGAAATGCGGTACCTGAGAAAAGGTCAATTGGATTGGGTGGCTAACGAATTGTGTAAGGATCTACGCGGAAAAACAAGTGCTCGAGGGACGGATGAGGCCAGTTCGGTTGAGCACAAACCAAAATAGAACCGGTAAAATACGGGTAAGAAGGCAATTGCTCGACTATGAGCCAGTGACTGCAACTTAAATGATAGGGACGAGTGGTTGATGCCGAAATAGGGAGGTAGGCGGAGTTCTGCTTCAAACAGCAGGGCAATATATAAGAGGAGGTTGCATCCAAACTTCATAAAATGAGAGAAGGGAACTGATAAAATGTGTATAGTGGAAGGAATCATTAATCTTATGCACACCACAAGAGGTAAATAAAGAAATATGGCTTGATCATGAAAGAAACGAAGATAAAACTAACCTGAATAGGTTGTATGAATTTGTGGAAATGAGAAATTGAAGTGAAATTATAATATGAGAAAGAAAGATTCACGCTTACAGAAACCAACTTATGAGTACTGACATGGTACTGGCATTAAAAAACACGACTGAGGTAGAC
Organism: Echinostoma caproni; assembly: GCA_900618425.1. Classification (NCBI taxonomy): domain Eukaryota; kingdom Metazoa; phylum Platyhelminthes; class Trematoda; order Plagiorchiida; family Echinostomatidae; genus Echinostoma; species Echinostoma caproni. The sequence continues at coordinate 10,460 of UZAN01056959.1, forward strand.
TCAGTCAGAGATATAACCAAGACAATAATTCAGGGATCTATAGAAAGGAGCCGATGCTGAAGTCAGAGGAACAAGAAGAGGAAAGAGATAAAGAACTGTGCAAAGTGTTCAAGGAGTTTATAGTTAAGAAAAGAAATTCGTCTATGTAAAGGAGAAAAACTGTGAGGAGAGTGCAGAGCGTTGTTAGAAATGAGCATTCACAATACAAATCAAGACATGAAACCACCTACTCCTACGGAAATGTTACGGTTTTTGAGATAACTTGCTGCTCAGGACCATCAAACTAGCAGTTTTGCCGGTAGATCAGCATGCCAAACACGATCGAACATCCTCCGTGCGTCCGGCTATACCATATGGGGTTCTCCGTAGCTGTCGAGCAGCTTTGCGAAGTGAGCGTCAGTGGATCAACAAGGCCAAAAACTTTACTGATCACGGTTAGGTAGCCTTATCCGTTCGAGGTGACGGCTGGATTGATCAACAGTGACTAAGTCTTTGACCTCTAGAAGAACCAATGTCAGGGGAAATAAGCCAGGGTCTTGTCGATCACTGTTGGAAAATATCTGAGTTGTTTTCCAAAGAGTTGAAAACATCCCGGGATTGGACATAGTGAGCTAATAAGCGACAGAAAAGGGGAGCCAAATCTAGGTGCAGGTTTTACGAAGGATGCATGGGTCGGGAGGGTAGGGCCATGCAGCTTTGATGGCTTGTGTGGTTCTAGTGATAAGAGGATTTGAAGTTTCTTTCTGGAGGAAAGGAATGGTATAAAATGTTGGTCTGCTGTTGGGTGAGTGGCGGATCGCGTGTGGGCGAATCAGGCTGAGAGGTGTTAGGAATAAATTGTGTAGTAAACGTTTAGGGTAGAAATGATGAAAATTGTACTCCTTTTTACCGAATATGAACTATCGTGCGAAATCACTGGAACGGACCCTGGTTTAACATTGAAAAGATAGATTGAGGTAACTCACACGCACAAGCACACTCTATCCGCTCGTCGCTAAACACGATCCACACAGCGGATCTCCTGTTCAAGGTGATGCAAGCTGAGCAGTTTAGTAATCATATATAAATGAGCTATAAATCTGATGTGAATTGGGAGAGAGAAAAAGAACAAAGTGTATTTGGTTTTGTCCCTGTCGCGATTGGACGTCGTGATTTTAGATCTCCTGCTGAAACTAGTATGATATATGACGTGGATTTTTCAAGTTGCACACTCTGACTGATTTTAAACTCACGCACTGAATGAAACCGATTTATTGCACTGGTTTTACTCCACGTTCACCGGAATATATATACTCACTCCAAATATAACACAATTCCCACTATACGTGCTCGGCTGAATGCATTTTTCCTTAATTCCCATATTACGTTTGTCCCGGTTGAATTCAGTGACTCCATCTCACAGACACCATCCGGAAATAAACAACCAGAGGTTAAGCAGTTAGTGTTTCCCATCTGAATCTTAATCCCTGGAAGCCTAATTTAGGATGAACGAATTTGGTCTCTCTAAATACATTTGGAAAGAATAATTATGTTCCGTCATGAATAGACAAAGTGGTTCCAGTAAACCCGCTTCACCATGGGTAATCGCGATTATTAACCGGGTAAATGGACTCACACTACCGATCATGATGACGATACTCGGTAAATTTACAAGAATTGTCAAGCTACACTTTGTCGTTCATGTTTCATTTGTTCCAAACATCAAATATGGCTCTTTGATCATCTCGGTGGAATTATCAAAACCTCTGCACGGTTATTTTGTGTCCGTTTCATCGACTGTGATGAAAAAGAGACGTTTGTTGTCTTTGTATCATCATCCTGACACGAATAAAGGGAAAGTTGCGCCAACCTGGAAGAGTAAAAGCCAACGTGTCTTTCAGTCAGTTATATTTTATCTCTTTCTTCCGTGCTTTTTATGCATTCAATCGGTGAAAACTTCCCTATCGTTCATTTATCCGATGTTAGGATGTCATTATTGTAGCCGTGTGGGTAGCGATTGTGATTCCACACGCGAAAGATAACTGTTGCGTTTGTTGCATCGTCACGTGACAAAGAGTACCAGTGAGGCAAACAATCCGTGTACAACGTTCAGCACATTACTCAGATGTTTTTATTTGTACATCTGAGGAATGTATCGGTAAATGTGACAGAAAGTCATCTGTATTCGCGTTGAAGCTCGTATTTATCGTCCTTGGTGATTATTGTTAGTTGCTTTTTGATTTTTTACCTGAAGTCCATTTGAAAACCCTTGATAATTGGTTGTCTGGTCCCGGCTCATTGATTGTGTGACATTCCACGTAAGTTGATTACGTTTGCCATGATGTCGCAGCTGCGAACGATGTGTTTCGTTTTCCCAAGCCTAGTCTTAGTAGTAGTATTAGTGGTCATAACCGCAACACACCCGACAACAAACCACTCTAATATAAATTCCTTCTTCTGAAAAATTAGAAAGAAATTGTGTCTCGTTTGACGCGGAGTTGAATACGTCAAAGTCGAGTCATTCTTTGGAATACGTGTTCAGTTTGTGGAGAATAATTGTAGTGATGAAATCTGAGAAACGGCACACAGTAGCGATGATTTCCGGGAGCGCAAACAATTTATTTTGCTATTAGAAGTTTTGGTTATTTATGGTTTTCTTAACCGTTTATCAAAACAGCCCAAAACTACTTGATGTGGATAACCATTCTCACTTTTCAAAGTGATCGTGTCATAAAAACAACCAACTCACATTTGTTAT